>PVJI01022431.1:0-25250 GCA_004026765.1 Micronycteris hirsuta | reverse complement strand
CGGCTGCCAGGTGAGTTCCAGGACAAGCCAGGAGGCGAGTGTGGTTAGAGCAGTCGCTGAGGGAGAGAGAGTGGGAGCTCGGAGGGCAGCAGGGCCAGGTCACATAGGGCCTTCGGTCAGTGTACAGAGAGGCATGAACTCCGGGTGCCATGGAATTCACCGGAAGATTGAGAGGGATGCATGCTATGTTCTGATGTGGTTTTTACCATGATCACTCTGGCTGTTGGTAGAGACTTGAGAAAAAGCAGGAAAATGCACTAGCAAGGATACCAGCTAGGAGGCTATGGCAATAATCCAGGTAAGATATTATTATAGTGGCTTGGGTTGGGGTGGTGGCTGTGTAGGTGGTGGGAGATTGAACGGGATACATTTTTAAGATGGGCCAGCAGGATTCCAGACTCCCGTACCCAGTGGCCTGTTGGACACTGTCAAGTTCCCTTGCACCTCAGACTCATCACATCTGAAACGGAACTCATTCCCTTCTCCCAAGAAACCTCTGTCCCTCCTGTACTTTCATCTGTGATTACCACTCTCAGGTAGACAGCCGCCCAAGCCAGAAACCTGAGTATCGTCCTTGATTCCACCCTCTGTTCACCTCCCACATCCAACTGGCCGCCTTGTCCCAACAGGCTGCTCTCCTCTTCCTCATCCCCACTTCGTCTGCCTTCATTCAGGCCCATATCGGTCTGGCTGGTTCCCCCCGTCAAGTTCCCCCCTCCCGCCCCCGTCACGTTCCCCCCTCCCGCCTGGCCTCAGCAAACTCCACAGAGCACCGGATGGAGCTCATGGGCAGCAGACCACATCTGTTTAAAACTCATCTAAGACTCTCTGTAGCCTGCTAAATAATGTCCATATTCTCTGCCCAAAATATAGCTAACAGAAATATAATGCCAGCCACATTTGTAGTTTGGAATTTTCTCATAGCCACATTTTAGAAAGTAAAAAGGAACTGATACGGTTAATTGCAAATATGCAACTAACCCAATATATCCAAAATATTATCATTTTAACATGTAGTCAACATAAAAATATTAAAGAGATCTTTTATATTCTTTTTTTTTTTTTGCTAAGTCTTCGAAAGCCAGTGTATAGTTTACACTTACAGCACATCTCAGTTTGGACCAGCCACATTTTAAGCACTCAGTGGCAACGTGTCAGTGCCAAATTAGTGCAGCTCCAGCCTTTCAGCCAAAGCCCTCTCCCGTGGTCTTTCCTCCCTCCTCTCCAGGCTCACCCCGTTCCCATTCCACCTTCTTCCACCTCTGGGTCCTTGAGCCCCAGCAGCCTGTAGTGCCCCGAGCACCATTCAGTTTCATGACTCGCTGCCCTTGTGCATAAACTCAGCAGTGAGTGAGCTAGAGAAGGCTTGAACTGACTCTCAAAAGCCACATTTCCTCCCCACTCTGCACTGAGTGATGTTATACTGGCAACTGGACATCGGCCACGGTGGGGGTATTTACACCACAGAAATTGGCAAACACGTAGATCAGGGCTTTGGGAGAGGACAGGAGACCATTCGTTGAGCATTTACCAGCATATCGCTGTCCATAATGCTCCTCCTCCATACGGCTCTTCTCCCACCCCTAGTCACCTGGTACGCTTTCCATCCAGTTAGTCATCTGTACACATTTGCACCCCTACAAGACTTCAAGTTGGGAAAACAGAGCTTAGTTTTATGTACCCAACTCTTGGCACGTGGTAGAGTTCCTTCCTCCTCCTGTCATAATGATCATTGTATATAAGAAGCTATAAAGAGAACTTGACAATATAAATTTAGAAATGGATTTTATCTGGGTTTGAATCCTGCCTTTTCTACTTACTAGTGATGCAGCCTCAGGCAAGGTACTTAACTGTAATGAACATTAGTTTTCATGCCTGGAAAGAGGTTTAAAAACACACTGGCCGTAACATTGTTAGGATGATTAAATCATATGCATTGGTTTAGTCTAGTAGCTAGCACACACCAGACACTCAAAAATGTTCAGATATTATTAAGTCCCTCAGTATTTATCACTGACATAAAGTAGTTGCTCAAAACCTTTCTGTTAAAATAAATATTTAATGAAATTCCTTCGGTCCGATTCACAGCGTGTGTGAGTCAGAATCCCAGCTGGAGACAGATGACACACGCACTCAAAGGGCTGACTCCGGAGCGTGTGTTAGAGGACTCTACAAGGTCTGGGCAGAGTCCAGGGAGGTCCATGGAAGTGCAGGGTTGGCAACACTCTGTTACCACCTCTGGGCCTGAAGGTGTGACGGGGGAGCATTTCCTTGAACCGAGCGAGAGCTATAGCTGTATGAAAGGTCATGCAATGGGACCCATGGCCTCCTGTAAAGGAGTCCAGCAGCTATCAAACCATGGGGGACAGGGTATAGAGATACCTAACCTTGCTTCCCCCCATCTCTTCTGGAGGACCACCTGCAGAACCCAGCTACGAGCCCAGGGGTCAGGGGTCCTTGTACAGTTCCTGAAGGTGAGCCTCTTGGTCAGTGAGCTGGACGGAGAAAGTGGAAGATGGGCTAAAGGCCTAAAAGGAGACTTGAGAGCAGAGTCTCCAAGTGGAATGGGATCCCCTCAGACTACAGGTGTCCAGCCTTCCTTACATACTGGAGATGTTAATCATCAAGACTGGGAAGTGTTTCTTTGGTTTTGACCTTGAAATATAGAATCAGATAACAAGCATTAATATGGGCTAAGTTTGGTTGCTTATCTACAAGTTTGTTCTCTCAAATATAAGAAAGCTGATTTTATTCTATAACCCATTTTGTTGGCATCTAACCATTCTTAGGGTCAGGCAGTCCTTTCCTACATCTAACTTAAAATATTCCCACTACAACAGAAATATATTTTATCTTAAACAATTCTCCATTGAGCGGGAAAAGAACGGGTATATATATAACCTTAATTAAATTACCACTACAGTGTTTTTACCTTTATAGCTGATCATCACAGTTCTTTTCCTACTTCTCCTATGGTCCTCTTTTCCAACCCTCTCATCAAGTCTCTAGAAATGGCCTGTCAAATATCCTACTGTTCTCCCAAGATTTGTTAAAATGCTGGTTGGATTATATTTGGTTTTGGTGTAGGCCTGGAAAAAGATTTATGGTTTTCTTGGAAAGGCCTGGAAGGAGGCTGTAATCATTCCTGGCTTTAAACTGGAACCTCCTCAGCTTCCCCACAAACATCTTATGGGAGAGAGGATGGTTATGGCCAGGAGATCAGTTTCGTTTTCCTGTCTGCCCTAAAATGTGGTGTTCTGAGTCTTTCCTTTCTTGCTCACACTTTCTGAAAGTACTGGCTGAAGTCCATTCCACAGGAAGAAAGTCGAGGAGTGGGCAGGCAAGTAGGGATCCAGATTCAACCAATATTTTTATTTCTCCAGTAAAATGTAAGCCCTGTGCAGACAGGGACCACATCTATCTGCTCACCTGTGTCCCCAGCGTCTAGCTAGGTGCCTGGCACATAGCAAATGTCCAATATTTCTGTGAAATAAGTAAATAAGTGAATGCACACTATGTACCAGACACTTTCATGTATAAGATATTGGAGATCTTGTTTTTCATATGAGAAAACTGAGAGCAATTCTATTTATAATGTCAGCAGTGGGCAAAGCCTCAGCCGAAGGCCTTCTGTCTTCTGTAGTTCAATGCCCTCCTGCATTCCATCCAGACGATGTGGCCCTTCTTCAAGCCACCTTGCTTTGCCTCTGCTGTTCTTTCCCCTGAGTTCAACTTTGCAGTAATAAGCCTGAATCATGGGGCTGCCATGATCCAGAGCCCCTCTCCCCACAGTTAATTAACCATATGTGTTGCTGTCTCTCTAATGTTGACCGTGTCCTAGAAATTTTCCCCTTTTGATCTTAAGATCTGCAGCCATGTAAAGGGATTGTGAGTATATCCTAGAGGCTCTCCTTGAGTAAACTATTATTGATATATTGGAAGCCCTGGCTGCCCCAGAGCTACATCTGCCCGTAGTGGTCTCCATGACCCAGTGGTTTGGCCACCCTGAGGCATCCTGGTCTGGGTGGGGGCCTGCCTACTTTCAGGCTGCCCCACAGTACCCACATCAAGCGGTAACCCGATTCCAAACTGAGTTTTCCCTTCCTCCCTGCAACCCACCCCCAAGGACTCCTGGACACCCCTGGCTGAAGAGCCCCAGTGAATGGTAAGGACGGCGCTTGGTTTGGGTTGCCCTCCATCTGCACCCCCAAGATCCAGTGCTTCACTGTCCAGGCTGTCCCCTCACCAGCAGCCAGAACTAACTAGCTCTGAGACTTCTGATGCTTCTTACTCACCCTGGCTCGATTCTCTTGGACAGAGGCAGCTGTGGAGCTGGCAAAGCCCTGAGTGAAAGGCATTGCACGCCCTTCTCATCCATTCGTAGGTGTAACTTTTATAAAGTCTAGACTCTTTGTGTGTTGGCCTTGGGGCAGTGTTGCATTTAGAAGCACAGGACCATGGCTAAAATATAATTTATAAGGAACTTCATTCTTTGCTCATCCTCATGCAAATCATTACAGAAAATAGACATAAATAAGAACTCAGATATTTACTAATTTTTCTTTCCTGTCTCCTTTGCACCTGGTTGCTCTGATGGGACTCTTCTCATATCCCTGAAGAAAACTCTTCTCCTGCCTTTGTCACTGTCCTTTCTCCCTCACTGCCATTCCCCCCTCAGGGTTTTATTACATAGCTTGACTTAGCTTCTCTCCCAGCAATAAGAAATCTTTCCTTTTGGAAGGGGAGAAGTCAGAGGTTCTGCAATTAAGGAGTTCTCCTTGGAGTGCTGGGAGAGAGGGAGTAGTGAATGTTCACTCAGTAATAAGATCTGACCCACCACTAAGACATTTTTCAGAACAAGGAGAGCCTCATTATTTCATTATTAGTTACTAACCACTAGAAACACATTTTCAATTTATTTTTGTGGTGTTTAAAGTGCCATATCACCAGTTACCATCCCAGCACGGCACTGAGCCTGTTAACTGATGAAAAGCAACAACTGTGTGCTTGAGAGTAGCTCAGGGACAGGCCAGTGATGAGTCCTACATGGTCAGCCTTGTCGGGTAGACTCAGGGAAGGCTGCAACTACACCACGGTTCTACTTTGTATGCAAGAACCTGTTTACCACTCATTCATTCATTCATTCATTCATTCATTCAACAACCAACCTAGGTCGTTATTAGCCTGGCTCTCTGCTAGATATGGAAAAGGAAAAGATGAATAAACCCCAATTCTCTCAAATTGATGAGGTCAGTGTCAAGGAGCTCACCTCAGGCTGGGGCGGCAATCACGTGTGTGTGTTTTCAAGGTTCCTGGGCAATTACAACACAGAGCAAAGGTGAAGCACCTCTACTTGGACTCCTTCAGTGTCTCTGAGGCGCCATTTTCTTTCTTTTTTTAATCTTCACTCAAAGATATGACTATAGAGAGGAAGAGAGAGCGAAACTTCAATGTGAGAGACATCAATTGGTTGCCTCCCCGAATGTGCCCCATCTGGGGATTGAACCTGGAACACAGGTGTGTGCCCTGGCCAGGAATCACATTGCAACCTTTTGGTGTGCAGGACGATGCTGCAACAAACCGAGCCACCTGGCCAGGGCTTGTAACCAAACAACCAGTCCTACCACTTGCTGCCAATAGGCAAAAACTCTGGAGACAGAGTTTGGTGAAAGGGAAAAGGAATCGTTTATTTAACATATACACAGTTTGAAATAATGGCAGTTTTCTGCCTCTAAGTCCGTTTCCTCTAAGACACTCAAAAGAAAATCACCCTGCCACCCTCTGCCAGCTCAGTTGGAGGCCGCACCAGGAACCTCTTCTCCCATCCAAAGGCACTGCCATCTAAGAAACACAGGTGGCTTAGCTGGTTGCTAGTTGCTGTCTGGCTTCAGGCATCTTCTGGAATCTGTGTGTCCGGGTGCCCTACTCACATCTCATTGTCCTCTTCCTCCCGCCGCTGTCCTCCTGTTCATCTGTGTGACTGCCCCGGTGGGACCCTGGCAGCACAGCTCCAGTCCAGCAAGCGCCACAGCAGAGATGAGGCTTCCTGACAAGGGGAGGGGCACTGGGGCTCGTGCCTGGCCAGCAGCGTCCAGGACCAGCACCTACAGGTATGCTAAGCCTCTTCCCACACGTTGGTGCTGCGGGTCCGAGGCCCTACCCCGCTGGAGAGGGCAGAGCAGCAGCACGGTGGAACCGCCGCTGACCCCTCGCTGGAGCAGTGGCAGGCAGCGGGCAGGTGGCCGCTGCTGTATGCTGGAGGAGTGTGGCAGCTGGCGACTGCCACAGCGACGGTTTCCTGCTGTTTCCCGTGCAGGGTAGTGGCTCCCACGACACGCTGCCCGAGCCTCCGCTTTCACCCGCCTGGTGCCTGCCACGAGCAGACCCCGTAGTGACCTGAGGGGCGAAGTAATGTTCCTGGACCACGTGATCCTCAAGGCCCAGGAACCCCAGCCCCCCCCCCCCCCGCCCCCGCAGTGGGAAAGAGGGGAGAACGAACAGGCAGCGCTTTTGTTCCCAGGTTCAAGGCTGCCCCCGGAATCCTCCGCACGCGGGCAGTAGCTGCTACAGTTGCCCTGGTTGTTCGGCAACGGGCGCCGGTGCCGAAGCTACGGTGAGACTGCCGCTCTCGCCAAGCCCCGGGCGCTCCGCCACCCCTCCCCGTATCTGGGAGGCGGGGTCCCCCCTGTACAGGCTGAGGCGCCGTTTTCAAGTTCCCAGGAGACTATGAGGTTGGCCGAGCTGGCAGCCTGTTCACTCCAGCACTGCGGCCACGGGGAAGCGCCAAACAGAGTAAACGTGGTGTTAACTCAGCCACGAGGACGGGGAGCCGGAGGGAGGACTGGCTTGTGACGACATCAAGGCTTTACAGCTGGGGGGAAGACAACTCAGGTCTGTGTTTACTTCCCGCTCCTCCCCCTGGGGACGAGGCCCTGGCCTGGGTGGAAACAAGTACTTTGTGTCACCGGCGCGGGTCTCCTGGCACCAGTCTGCACAGGACAGGTCAGAGGGAGGGGCTTCGTCCCCTGGCTCCAGTGACCGAGCCCACTGTGCCGCCTCCTCCGGGGAGCCTGCCGGGGCTGCCTGCGTTTGCCCGTCTCAGAACCGTTTAATAGGCAGATGGCACAGCGCACGTCTCCTGGGAAGTGGACGTGGAAATGAACAGCTGAAAAATGAGATTTCATCGCAATCAGCTTCTTGTTTGTCATCAGAACGAGGAACTGCCAGTCAATTACGCCTTCATATTTCCATCCAGGTTTGGGGGAGGAGAAGAGGCAGACGAGAGCTGACCAGGCCGCTGTTGCGTCTCCCTCAGGTTTACCTGCGGCGGGAGGCCGCTCCTGCCACTACCCAGGGCAGTCTCCCTAAACGGAGAACCCCTCGCCCCCGGCTTCCGTGGGAGGAACGGGGCGCTCGGCGCATTTGAAGGGACTCAGCCCACTCCCGAGAGATTGCTGTTTCCTGTCCCTGCAACTCCAAGTTGGCTTATGCTGGCGGCGTGGATCTTACATCCTCGCAAACTTCAAGAACGGCCCGGTTGTGGGCTGGAAGCCTATTTGTTTTTTCTGTTTTGCTCGGTCTTATCTTCCCTTTTAACGTCCTACCTTTGAATGCCCTTTCAACAGTGTTTCTAAACATCACCCACGAGGGAATTTACGGATTTTTTTTTTTGAGGACTTTTTTCAGTTTTGTTTACTTCTCTGGAAAAGCTAAGGGAGTGAATTTGTTGCCAAGACCGAGGACTGGAGACTCAGAAGACCTTAAGACGCGTCCGGGCCCTGCCAATGATGAGTTTCGTAACCTCAGGCAAATGACCCTCGTTGTCTCCCTTCTCCCACGGCTGTGTTTATACTTCTGTTACGTGTAGCACATCTCTGTGTCCCCGAGGAGATTTGGGACTTCTTAAGACTAAGTTTTCATCTGTTTGGGTAACAACCTCAGTGCCTAGTACAGCAAAGGTCCAAAAAATATTAAAATTTACCCTCTCAATGTCTATGAAATTGGGATAATTATATGAAGTTGTAAACATTAATTAAAGCAATTCATGTGATTTACAAGAATAATAATGCAGGTAAAAATAATAATAATGTCATAAAATTTGTATAGCTTTTTAAAAACATGGTCCTATTAAATTATTCTTATTCATATTTGAAAAGTTTAGGGGAAGAGATTTGTGGGGAAAAGCTAAGGTTTCTCATTTGCAATGATTTTATTAATCATATAACTTATTGTTTCTAGCATGGGCCTCTGCTCTCACCTTTGGTGTTTTTTCATTCAACTGGTTGCCTTGTTTAACAGTTAATATATCTGGTGGAATGGATGATACATCCAAACAATCAATGGTTTCTTAACCTCCACTATTGACATTCTGTTCTTTGTGGGGAGCGGGAGCTGTCCTGTGCGTTGTTAGATGTTTAGCCACATCTCTGTCCCTTTTTAACTATCAGGTGCCAGCATCACCCTCCCCTCCAGTGGTAACAATCAAAAAATATCTCAAGACATTGTTAAATGTCCCCAGGAAGGGGGTAGGGGACAAAATCACCCCTTTCTCTTCCCTGTTAGGCATCACTGCTCTGAAGTTTTGGCTTACACTTTTTTCTCTTGCATCTTCTATTAACTTCCTCAGTATTTTCAATGTGTGAGATTGGGTCTCTTTAGTGCTGCAAAATAAGACTACTTTGAGTCTTACTCAAAGCATTTTTGACTGACTTGGGTTTGAAGACATGCATGTCTTTGAACTCATCTGATTAGTTGGGATTTCCCAGCTTGTCAGAGAAATCCTCTTTCTCATTTTTTTTCATACTCAGGGTTGGCACAGCCTTAATGTCTATTCTTTACACCAAGATTTTGAAGATCAAGCCTGCAGTTCCAACATCATTTCCTCTAAGAAGCAGGTAGGCTTTTTACCCTGAGGGCTATGGTGGCCTGCCTTCTCAGAGTTCCCCAAGTAGACACAATCAGAGCCTCTCTCTATGATCCTCACTATGCTAGTGGGAGCGTAGGTCCCTCTATGTATATTTAGGTTTGGTCGCTTTATATTATCACAAAGAACAAGTCTCCTACAAAGGAACTATACCTATCTTCTTTTTATACATGTGCCTTTTCTCCTCATCCTTCTCCCTTCTTACGCATTTGGTGTCTTCATGAACTTACCCTAATTCACAGCAAATGACTTAACTTTTCCAGCCCCTGATGGCTGAAGCCAGTGCCACAGTCCTCTCACTGTAGACAAGATGCTTACTTCACTCCCATCTCCCATCCATCCTCCTTTGAAGAGCACAGCTGCCTATGGTTTGTCTGGCATTCATTTTCACCAGTGTGTGAAAGCTATAATAATAGTCTCCATTTGTTTGCCTATGAAGTTGGTAAGCACACATTTGCCAAGTACAGATGCTTCTCACTCCTCTGACCACCTGTAATACTGGCACTTGCTTAACAAATGCCTTCTTCCTGATAGAGAGGATACTGTCTCATCAATTAAAAACAATTCCACAGCCCGGCTGGTGTAGCTCAGTGGATTGAGTGCGGACTGGGAACCAAAAGGTCCCTGTTCGATTCCCAGTTGGGGCACATGCCTGGGTTGCGGGCCAGGTCCCCAGTGAGGACCATGTGAGAGGCAACCATACATTGTTATTTCTCCCTTCCTTCTCCTCTCTCTGAAAATAAATAAATAAAATCTTAAAAAAAAAAAGAAAAAGAATGGGACCCCTGCAGATCCATTCCCTAGCAAAAAAAGTTGGTGAAAATTAAAAAACAAAACAAAAAAAACCAAAAAACAATTCCACATACCATGCACACAGCTTTCTCCTTGAGAAGCCATGTTCTTGTGGTCAAGAAAGAATGGGACTCGCTCTCATCTCATTGCATACGCCCATGTGGGATGCTCAGTATCTTGCATATAACAATACTTCTATAGTTGCTTTTGGCAAGAAGTTTACTAACTCAAAGTTCTTGTTTTTACAGTCACATAACCAGCTACTTTTAAAAGTTAATATTGTGAAGATGAGTTGACATATTAGAAGACAGGAGAGTAGTCACTAAGAAACATATCTGAAGAGGAAATTTGGGAATGCTGTTTAATGAGTTAACATATTTCAAAGTAATTCTTTTCATATTGACAGCCACCACCACTTCGAGCTCTTATGTTATTGATGTACATTATATCATTTTAACCTCAAAACAATCCTGGTGAGCTTTGATTTGAGATAAGTATTACTATCTCCAACTTACAGATGAAGAAACTAAAACTCAGAGATATTGTGTGAACTTGAGAAGGGCACTCAGTTTTTAAGCTGCAAATTTAGGATCCAGTCTAAAGCCCAAGAAAGTAAGGTGCTGGATATCACCATCTAGAACAGGAATTTCTACCAAACTTGAAAGCAGAGTAAAAAGTTTCTTAACTAATCCCAAGAACTATCTTACTAAGAAGTCTTAAAGATCATCTCACAGTATAGTATGAAAAAACACAAGATTAGCGGCTTCTGGCCAAGATGGAGGCATAGGTAGATATACTTTGCCTCCTTGTACAACCAAAAGGAGGATAACAACACTCGTGTGTGGATAAACTGGGAGGAGCAATGGGGGGAAGAGATAGACCATGCAACCCAGGGTTCTAGTGCAGGAAAAGAAAGCTTCAAAACCTCTCACTGTAAAAACTTGTGGGGGTTGCTGCAGTGGGAGAAACTCCCAGTCTCACAGGAGAGTCCATTGGAAGGGCCGGTGGGTTCCTGGACTGTACACAAACCCACCCACCTGGGAATCAGCCAGAAAGGCCCAATTTGCTTGTCAGTAGAGGGGGAAATGACTGAAAGTGGGGGGAGAGCTGAGCAAGTGGCATTGTTTGCTCCCTGGCCCCTCCCTCACATACAGTGCCACAACACAGCAAAGTGGGTTGCCCCACCCTGGCAAATACCTAAGGCTCCACCCCTTTCAACGTAACAGGTGTGCTGAGACAAAGAAATATAGCCCAAATGAAAGAACAGATCAAAACTGTAGAAAAAGAACTAAGTGACGAGGAAGTAGCCAACCTATCAGGTACAGAGTTCAAAACACTGGTAACCAGGATGCTCACAGAAATGATGGAGTACGGCTGCAAAATAAAGAAAGAAGTGAAGGTTATAAAGTGAAAAAAGGAAAATATACAGGTAACTAACAGTGAAGGGGAGGAAACTAGGACTCAAATCAACGGTTTGGAACAGGAGGAAGAAATAAACATTCAACAAGAATGGAATGAAGAAACAAGAATTCAAAAAAAATGAGGAGAGGCTTAGGAACCTCTGGGCAACTTTAAGGATCCAACATCTGAATCATAGGGATGCCAGAAGGAAAAAAGGAAGAGCAAGAAATTTTAAACTTATTTGAAAAAGTAATTAAGGAAAATTTCCCCCATTCGGTGAAGGAAATAGACATGCAAGTCCAGGAAGCTCTGAGATTCCCAAAGAAGCTGGACCCAAGGAGGAACACATCAAGACGTATCATAATTAAATTACCCAATATTAAAGATAAGGAGAGGATCTTAAAAGCAGCAAGAGAAAAGGAAACCGTTACCTACAAAGGAGTTTCCATAAGACTAACAGCTGATTTCTCAAAAGAAAGCTTGCAGGCAAGAAAGGGTTGGAAAGAAGTATTCAAAGTCATGAGAAGCAAAGACCTACACCCAAGATTACTCTATCCAGCAAAGCTTTCATTTAGAATGGGAGGGCAGATAAAATACTTCCCAGATAAAGTCAAGTTTAAGGAGTTCATCATCAACAAGCCCATATTATATGAAATGTTAAAGGGACTTATCTAAGAAAAATAAGATGAATAGTAAAATGACAAAAAACTCACAGCTATTAACAGCTGAACCTAAAATAAAAAAACAAACTAAGCAAACAACTAGAACAGGAACAGAATCATAGAAGTGGAGATCCTATAGAGGGTTATCAGCAGAGAGTGGGGGGAATGAGGGGAAAGATACAGGGAATAAGAAGCATAATTGATAGGTACAACATAGGCTGGGGGAGGTTAAGAATAGTATAGGAAATGGGGAAGCCAAAGAACTTATATGTACAACCCATGGACATGAGCTAAGGGCGGGGGGAATGCTGGTGGGAGTGGGGTGCAGGGAGGAGGGGGATAAAGGGGAGAAGAAATGGGACAACTGTAATAGCATAATCAATAAAATATACTAAAAACCCCCCACAAGACGGATTTCACGAGAACTGGATCTTAATCCATATTTTACTTCTTTCTAGCAGAAGGATCACAGGCAATTGCCTTACTATCAGTAAGCATTAGTTTTCTCATATAAAATAGAGATTAAAGGCTTTTTTAATTATGTGTTAACTGCTATGCTCTATAAAAATGTAGTTTGACATAGAATTTCCCAGGAATCTCATCATCAAATCATGGGAAGAACCTGGCTTCACTGTTCAAGGCAAGTTGGACAGCCCTTGCTGAGGCTGTCCAAAGGCAATGGTGTTCTCTTTCCCATAACATCAGCGATGACACAGGAAAAGTGAGCATGCCAGGCCACAGGGGCCGCCTCTCTGACAGGCGGACCACATTTGGAACACGGACAGGGCCTTTTCTGAGTAACCACAAAGAAAAGACTGAGAGACCAAGAGCAGGCCTTCCAAGTGGCTGACCAACACCCACAGGCTTTGGAACACTGTGGTTAGCCCCAGACTCTCTGAGGAGGAAAAAGTCCCAGCTCCCAAGTTAGTCGCCTCCACAAAAGTAAACCAGAATGAGTCATCTGAGGATGGGGAAACCACCAGGACAAACACAGCCTTCCATGTAAGGACCACTACAAACAATTAAAGATGGAAGTGGGAGAACTCCAAGAACCTGGACAGCTGATGTTTCCACCTTAGTGAGTCAATATTTGAGACATGCAGCAGGGCGTGAGCATATGCGTGTTTATGTTCACACACATGTGCAATGAAGGAAAACCTTTGTGTATCTCTGCCACCTCTTGGTTGGTTTTCCAGCTGCTGCTCAACGTGGTCCTTGTGGTGTGGAAACTTGTACAGTATTATTATTATTAAAGGAAGAGGCTGGTTCTTTTTAATACTACAAAATTGCCCTTTCAAAAGCTTGGCCCAATTCAATTTTCACTCATGCAAACAGAGTATAAGAGGGTCTCTTTCCTTCACCAATGCCAACATTTGGTAAGAGTGTTATCATTTCCATTCTTATTTTTAGATGAATACTTACATGTGATGAAAATCACATTCAAATAACACCATTAAAATCTTCTCCCCTTCCTTACCCTGTTTTACTCTGTGTGGTAAGCAACTTTAGCCAATTCTGATTTCAATTCTGGTGGTTGCCATAAAATACTAAATAATGTGCTTATATCTCATTTTGTTGATTTATCAACTCTCTACAGTATTTTTTTTACTTCTGTGCACAGGACTTGTGCTAATATATCCTCTTACTATCTCTGTTTCTCTCACCTTAATAATTTTCTTTTATTATTATTTTTATATTTCAATCACAGTTTCCTTTCAATACTGTTTTGCATTGGTTTCAGGTGCACAACTTAGTGATTAGACAATCATATATTTTACCCAGCGCTCCCCCTGATGTTTCCAGCACCCACTGACCTTCCTAGTTTCAGATGGTGCTCCAGTGCCCCACCTGATTCCTTACTATGTAAATGGGGTGTTGTCCCCTACTCTCCCCTCGCCCTTTCTCCTTACTTCCTTCACCCTGTGTTCTGCATAACTGCCCAGCCCTTTTGTATTTATTGGGTTTTCAGTAGTTGTATTCTATTCTGAAATTAACCTTAAGCCTTTTATACTTTCTAAAAATGTATTATAAAAAGTGAAAACCAAGAGGCAGTTTTTCTAACTCTGTAAATACATAAAAATTATTTAGTAAAGTTTCAATGAAGAAAATAATCCACTCAAAAGAGAATGTTCAAAAGTCAAAATCAAATAAAAAAATCTCTTCTTACCCTAATCGGTTTCTCACAACTACGCTTTAACTTAGGTTGCTTCTTATTTGGACTTAGGAATTTACCTCTGATTTTATTTTCTTCTGGGGTTCTACTTGCTTTTCTTTTTTGAACTAAAAAAATTGACAATGGAAGCATATATCCTCATTACCATGCAATTAAGATAATCTAGTTTCTTAAACATACCGTTTTTGAATGGCCTAAATTGTTGCCTCCTTGTCTTCTAGACATGTACCACAGTTGCTACCATGATTTTAAAAAAAATTTAATTATACCCTTAAGTTATTTCTAACGTTTCTTGGATTTTGCTTTCATCTCCTTGGAGGGCACATAAGCGATCTTTCAGGGCTGTGAACTGAACGTTTGCGTCCTCACCCCCAAATTCGTGTGTTGAAATCCTAATGTCCAAGGTGGTGGTACTGAGAGGCAGGGGAGGTGGGGCCTTTCGGAGTTGCATAGGTCATGAGGGTGGATCCCTCCTGAGTGGGATTAGTGTCGTTACGAAAGAGGCCCCAGGGAGCTTACTGGCTCCCTCACTAATTGTATAGTCAGCCCTCTGTGCCCATGGATTCCACAACCTCCGATTGAACCAACTATAGACAAAAAATATTCAGGAAAAAAATGGTAAGTTGTTGGTGATGTGTACCATGCAGATAGGCCTACAATGGTTGTAGCCATTCTGAATGTATAGATTTTTTTCTTGTTATTATTCTCTAAACAATAGAGCTATTTACATAACATATACAGTGTATTAGGTATTATAAGTAACCTAGTGATGATTTAAAGTAGATAGGATGATGTGTGCAGGTTATATGAAAATACTATACTATTTTGGTATCTGCAGGGGTTCCTGGAACAAATCCCTCAAGGACGCCTCGGGACAACTGTATAAACATTATTAACTGAATAATTGAGTAGTGTGTTTCTGGAAAACTCTTTATTTGCCCTGAGGCTTGACAAATAGCTTGGGTAGGTTGGTAATTCTAGATGAAAAGTCGTTTGGTACTACAAAGGTGTTGTTCCACTAGGTGACCTTTCTGGCATCCAGAATTACCGACAGGAAGTCCAAGGCCATATTAATTCTCATTAGTTTTTCATTTACCCTTACCTGAGGACATGCTTATTGATTTTAGAGAGCGGGAAAGGAGGAAAAGAGAGAGGGAGAGAAACATCAATTGGTTGCCTCTTGTATGTACCCCGACCGGGGACTAAACCCACAACCTAGGCATATGCCTGGCCTTGGAATTGAACTGTGTCTTTTTTGGTTATTAGGGGACGATGCTCCAACTAACTGAGCCACACTGGCTAGGGCTAATTCTCATTCTTTAATGGTATCCTAGCATTACTACCTGGAAGCATTGAGAATCTTCTCTTTATATTTTGAGTTCTAAATTTTATCACAAAGTATATTTAAAAATTCTGCATACTCAATCTTCAGTGGTTTCTTCTAATTTGAAAACTCTTGTATTTCCTTTGAAAATTTCTCTCCCTTGTGTTCTCTGTTCTTTCTGGAATTCCTGCCAGATAAATGTTGGATTTCCTGAACTGATCCTACATATCTTATAACTTTTCTCTCCTATTTTCCATCCCTCTCTTTCTGCAGTACTTTCTGAAATATTTCCTCAACTTTGTATTTCAGCCCTTCTATTGAAATGTTTAATTCTCACGAACTCGGGCCGTCCTTGCTTCCCCATCCATGTTTAAGAGTATGTGTTGAGAGGTAGAGGACGTGGGCTCACACTGTTCACTTAGGTCACGGGGCAGAAATCAGGCTGACGGGATGCTCCCCACACCCCTGCAAGCTCCCTGCTCAGGGTCAAAACAGGGAAAGCCTCACTCTGGAGGGCCGGCCCTCAATCAGGGAGCCCAAGACTGTCCAGGCTGACATTTCAATTCTCCTAAAGAGCAGATTCTTCTCTGAAGGTGACCAGCACACGGCCAGCTGCCCTGCACATGTGTCGGGGAAGTGGTGGGAGTGAGGGTGGGCAACCAGCTCGGCTGCTCCACAGATCACCCTGCAAATAGTCATCATGTTAGCCAACTCACTTGCTATTCCTACTTCCCTTTCTGTCAGTCACAACTGGGCAGCCCTTCCGGAGTCCCCAGGAAGACAGCTCCCCTTCCCAGGAGCCCAGCTCTCTCCCTGTTGCAGCGGTCCCCCGTACCTCAGATACTGCTTCTCCCTCTGTGGTTTATCTGGTTATTCAATCCTGTTTGCTTTCTGTTCTCCAGAAAGTTATCAAAAACTCTGCTGATGTCCCCGCTTGTTGCACGAGGCACTGCGGTGGATTTATTTCCTTTTCCACATCTTTACTGACATTTCTGAGTGGGAGGGAAGGAAATGTGTGGGCCGACTTCAGTCTTTGAACTAAATACCCAAATTGGTATGTACCATTAAACATTGTAAACTTTGGGAGGCAAAACATTTGCCTTTCTATAGCTTTTAATGAGACGGAGCATCGCTCATATCTGATTGGTCATTTAAACTTCTTCAGCGAACAGCCTGTTTATACAATGAATGGCTCTAGACATGATTCAAGTCCAGCAGATGTCTTACTTCAGCTCCTTGCACAGACCATTTTAGGTTGGAAAGACATGCCATTTGTGAGGTCTTAATCCCTGTGAGTAGTAAGTCATCATTCTTTACGAATTATTAGTCCACAAAAATAGAGCTATTAGTTAGAAGGGCTCGATCCCCCCTCCTCCTTCCTTACTTTGTTGAGAAACTAAGGGCAAAGAGGAAAGGGTACAACACACCAGGATAGTCTCTCCTTAAGTTGGGTGTCCGTCTTGCTGCCTACATGAATTGACTCCCACACATTTCTGTGTCCTCAGAATTGTCCCATGTGGGCCTTGTGTTTGGAGCCATCTCTGCTTGCCCGTAAAAGTCCTCTGGTACATGCCAGGCTGGTGCTCCTGCCTGCATTCCACCCCTCTGCAGGACCTAACTGTGAGGTGACAGGTTCTGTGAGCAGCACCGGTGCTGCAGCTGGTGGTCACAGGAGTGGAACCAAAGCCTACTTTGTCAACAGCCCAGGACCCCCCAGCTTGGTTCATATAAACGGATCTCTCTCTGCCCTCTGCAGCTCAGAATCATGCTCGTGGTAGCTTATTTCAACAGCTTGAGCACTCCTTGAATATAGATCTTTATTTGGGAGAAATACATCAAACCCTTTCTGAAAACTATACCTTGAAAAAAGTCAAACTTGAAGTCATGTATGTGCCTCTTAGCAGTTTTAAAGTAAGACAAGGAATTCTGATGCTCATTCGGCAAACTGGGGAATTCAGAGCCCATGCTCTCCCTCTCAGCCGGCCTGGGGCCATGGGGCCATGCGTCTGCTCGTAGCAGAAGTCTGTGTGGCAAGAGCTTGAGAATGCGTCTTCTCCCACTCCCCTCGTGGGCGCACAAACTTCTGAGTTCAGGAGGGATAAAGAGGAGCGAGAGGGTGGGGCCTTTAGTGAAAGATGGAGGATGCCTTCTCTCAAAACTTCTTGGGGGGAATCACAATTTTATCTTAGGCTATATTGTTACAGGAAGAAATGGCTGCTTACGGAGACTCAAAGAATGATACTCAAACAGGAAAGTCCCATAAAACCATGGATCCCTCAAAGGGATCCTCTTTGGCAACCGTCAAAGGCAAAAACTCTGCACCCAAGAGGTGTTTGTATCAGGCTGCTAGGGCTGCTGCAACAGAATCACACGGTTCTGGAGGCTCTGAGTCCAAGGTTAACGTGCCAGCAGAGATGATTTTGGGTGAAGGCTTTCCTTCTGTCTCGCAGAACTTCTTGGTGTCCTTACTTGGCCTTTCCTCTGTACATGTGTGGAGAAATCTCTAGAGCCTCTTTCTCTTATAAGGATTCCAATCCTATCTGATTAGGGCTCCACCCTTATGTCTTCATTTAACCTTAATAACTTTCTTAATTAAAGGCCCTGTCTCCAAATATAGTCAACTTAGGGGTTAAGACTTCAAGATATGAATTTGGGGGATGGGGCACAATTCAGTTCATAACAGTATTGCATAAGCACTTGTGGCTAATTAATTAATTAGTCCTCTATCTAACTGCTTTCCCAGATATGTGGGGGGGAGAGGCTGATTTTCCCCATGGAGTCTGTGGGGAGAAAAGAAACCCTCTTTCTCATCTACATCCTCTGATTCTTCCGTAAGGCGAGTATCTTGGCCAGTACGATCTCAGGGTCATCAAAGGTGCAGTTTTTACATCTTCCCTGCGAGATGGCAGGACGTATTCATCCAGCACTCAGCACACATCCACACGCCTGTGACCAGCCGCCACCCCATCTCCATCCCGCCCCCACATTGGGGCCTGGCTCCTTCTCTCCATCTCTGTTACTATGTCTCTCTAGCCCAGGGAGCGGTGAGAGCCTGAGATGTGTGTTCACGATGAGGGGGAAATAGGAGGCCTCCCTTCAGTGTCTAGCTTTAACTGTGTGCTGATTCAGCTTCACCAGAACTCGGCTGCAGTAGGTGGGGCGGGGCACGCAGAGAAGGGCCGTGCGCGCTATGCACAGCCCACAAAAACGGCAGCCCTTTGTTTCCCATTTGCTATCATTCTCTCCCCCCAACGCACACAGAGTGTCATAATTGGCAAGAAGAACATGGACATTCCCCAGGGCCTCTGCCAAAATGCCATCAGAATGTATTCTACATCTTTAATGAAGACTATGAGTGTTGTTCCAAAAGTCTGTGTGTTCCACCTAACAGAGAGTCCCATAAACATAAGACAGCTCTGGTTTAAAGCTTTAAATACGTTTGCACACCGCCCGAACACCTAATTGAATGACTGCAATGTGCTAGATGAACAGGCCACGACTGGCCAGCGTGATTCTCCCTGAGCACCTGTGACCCTGAGCGATTTCTCAAGATGGTCATTTCCTCTCACTAGCAGTCCCAGGTGATATGTGTTGTGTTCAGACCTATTTTGGTATTCTCTTGACTTAGACATCATTGCTCAGAATCCTCCTTGTTTCCAGGGGGTCTACCTAGCACGTTCATTTCCTCCCTCAATTCTTTGATTTTCAACAACAGTCCTAATACATTTACAGTTTGCAGAGTATTTTCACATGTCATCATTTAATTCTTACAAGTACTCTGAGGTGAGAGAGACTCATTCATTCATTTATTCATTCAACAAGCACTAATGGAGGTCTCAGCACCATATCAGGCACTGGGGAGACAGGTGACTGAGGCAGACTGCTCACCATTAAGGAGCTCAGAGACTCCTGAAGGACATAGACAATGTACGGACAGTAGGACAGGTGCCATGAGAGGAGGACACCCTGAGGCAGCCCACTCTGGCTGAGGTAAACTGGCGAGGTTTCCGGAGGAAGAAAATGGATCTCAGTCCCAATGAGAAAGTAGGGGCGGGGCAGGCAAGGAGCGGGGCCAAATGAATGTCAGGCAAGGGAGCAGGACATTCAAGTTACAAAAGAGAAACTCTGGCCCATTTGTAGCCCTCTGAGGAGCTGAGTGTGGTTTGAGGAGGAGGATGGAGTGGGGGAGGGAAGGTGGGCAGGGAATGAGTTAAGGGAAGAACATGGGGGCCACATCACAGGTGAGCATATTTCAGGACATGTTAAGTTCAGAGTTTTACCTCAAGGGAAATGAGCAATCACCAGGGGTGTTGAGGAAGAGAGGCATATGATGAGATTTGCAGTTTAGAAAATGTAATCGTGTAGTGGGGACGCTGGGCTGAAGGGTGAGGGGAGGATCCTGAGCTGGTCCCAGAGAGAGGATGGGGTTTCAACTCAGAGCAGTGGCAGAGGGGATGGGGAGTGGCAACGGATTAAGGAGAGATTTGAAGGGGCTTGCAGGACTTGTGGTTGACCAATTGAGGAGAGGCTAGGACTAACATCCAACTTTCTTTCAGGGTCCCTGAGTGGATGATGGTGCCATCCACCTAACTGCGACTGGGAAGAGAAGCAGGTTTGGGAAAGCTAACCTCCAGGGGCCCGTGAACCCCAAGAGACATTTAGGGACGTTTGAATTCAGGGCTCAGGAACTCAGGGAAGGGATCTGGCTTGGCTGCTTGGATTTGGGGTCACGAGCATATGAGCAGTAGTTGCTGTAACAGGAGTGTGTGAGGTCACCCAGAGGCAGAAGCCTGATGTCATTTGACAGATACGGAAACAAGCTGGCCCAAATCTCACAGCTGGTACATGGCGGACCTAAGTCTTCAGACTGCAAGCACAGTGCTCATCCTGCCATTCCGAAATCTCTGCAGGGACTCCTGGAAATGAGCTCCGGCTACATCTGGGGGCCTGCAGGTTTTACCTCTGTGGTTCTCCTGCTTTATCCTAAGCAGCAGCCCCGGGTGGGAGAGGCCTTTGCTGTGTTGCTCCTGGGACTCTGGGAAGGTGGTTCAAGCACTCTTCTTGGGAATTCCCCTGCATGGGAAAAGGCAGAAAATGCACATATTTGCCATCAGTTCGCACTCTCGTTTGATTTGTACAGTTGCCATTTAGGGCCCCTCATTGCCCGCCCTCCTGCTCTAGACTCTACCACATCAGATCCTTTGCTTCACCTCTTCTCTCCATCAAAACGTGCCTGTCTCAGGATCTAGGTTCTCTGCTAGACCATGTAATACAGCGATTTCTGCTAGGATGGGGATTAATAGGTTAATGAGAAATCCATCACAGGTTAACACCTTTTAACCAGATTTCCTGAACACATGTAAGTAGTATTGCTAAAGATAAGAATTTCAAGTGAATTGGCAGATTATTGAGGCAGGATTGGAGTAGGAGCTAGAGAAAAAGCAGCGAGAAAGTCAGGAGGTAGATCACCATGGGTATATTTCATGTCACATCAAGGTGTGTTTTGATTTGAATTCGTTTAGCATGCTGAGGCTGGGTCTGCTGGTCCACGGGCCCCTGTTTGTCCTGATGGTTTATTTCACCACCTGGAAAAACGATAGATGTGCCCTTGATTATCCACAGACACACACACATAAACACCATAAGCATTTCTCACCTCCTAGTCTAAATACAACAGAAGTAGAGACAGGGTGGTTTTCTTTTAATTTTTTTAACCCTCAGCTGAGGATATTTTTTTGTTGATTTCAGAGGGAGAGAAAGAAAGAGAGGGGTAGGGAGAGAGAGAGAGAGAGAGAGAGAGAGAGAGAGAGAAACATAGATGTGAGAAACATCAATTGGTTGCCTCCCATATGCGCCCTGACTGGGGATCGAACATTCAGCCTAGGTATGGACCCCGACCAGGAACTGAACCTGCAACCTTTTGTTGTATGGGACAATGTTCCAAACAACTGAGCCACCCGGCCACGGTGGAGGCAGAGCAGTTTTCAAATCAAGGCTACGAGTTCTAGATCTTCCTTCTGAAGTGCTGTGAGTGATGTCATTAGTAGAGGCAGTGCCAGGCCAGTCTAGAAACCCAATCCGAACAGTGTTTACTAATGGGTGAGCTGAGAAGAAGTCCTCTGGGCGAGGATTTTTTCCCTATTTTGGAAAATATAATATGCTGTTTTCAAGTTAATTAAAAGGGGAGAAAAAAGCCCTGAAAAGTCTTTTAAAGGAAAAACAAACTTGGGACAGACTAATAAACACTTACAAAACAGCCTCTCCTGCTGTGTGGCCCAAGGGTCGTCAGAAGGAGAAACCCCCTGGGGCTGGGATTTGGGGAGGAATAGCAGTGTCTGGCACAAGATGCATAAATCAGCGACCTATCTTAAGGGTCTAAAATGCAACAGCTGGCCCCAGGGCATGCTGCCTGCCTGCTGGCCTGGGTAGCCACGGGCTGCCTGGTCCCTCCGCTGTAACTCCTGGGAAGAGCACAGGGCCGAGGTGGCGGGAGAGCCCAGCCTGCCTGCCAGCTTCAGACAGGAAATGCTGAACACTGAGAATCAAGGGCAATTGGAGTTCATGAAATCACATGCTCTCCAGCTGGAATGAGAATTGCACGGTTGTCCAGTCGCACTCCCACCAGTTGGCATCTGACTGTCCTCTACAACATTTCCATCAAGTGGTCATTAAGCCAGAGCTTGAACAACTGCGTGACAGGACACTCTTATGCTTCAAGGAAGGCCATTTTATCTTTAGACTGTTCTTACTGGAGGGGTTGTGTTGCTAACACTAAGTCTGCATGCCTCCCTAACTTTAGCTACCTGGTGTGGGATGATCCTCCATGGTCACAGGAAATATGTTTCTGCCAGTTCCAAGTGGCAGGTCTGGATTGTCCGACTCCCTGGGTCTGCCGTGATGCAGTTTAGACCAGCCACTCTGTGCCTCTTAACGCGGGTGTTTGGGCCATGTTGAACTGCCTGGCACAGGGGTCTGCTGTATTCACCTCTGAATCCTCAGCATCTGCCTAAGGACGGACACAAGAAATACTTGGTAAATATTTCTTAAGAAATGAATGAATGAACGAGGTGAAACTTTTGGTATATATCTTATCAGGAAATAGAAGTGATATTAATGTGGAAACTCCTGTTAGATTTATGAACTTTAAATATGATTTTAAAGGTCATCCAAGACTCCCTTTAGCAAAGTCATTCTGACCACACCCCTTCACCCAGTGTCAGCCAGCAGGAGGGACCAAATTTTTTTTAAATTACTTTATTGTTGTTCAATTACAACAATATTGTTGTTTCCATTTTCTCCCCTCCCCTCCCCCTGACCCCATCCAAACCCACCTCCCTCCCTTGCTTCCACCCTCCCCCTTGGTTCTGTCCATGTGTCCTCTCTAGTGGTTCCTGAAAACCCTTCTCCCCACAGTCCCCTCCCCCCTCCCCTCTGGCTATTGTTAGATTGTTCCTAATTTCAATGTCTCTGGTTATATTTTGTTTGCTTTTTTCTTTTGTTGATTATACTGGTGGGAATGCAGACTGGTGCAGCCAAATTTTGTGTTGTACTTTTGCAGTGGGTCTCTACTTGAAGAGATGTATTATCTCCTTTACCGGATTGCAAATTCCTCCAGAAAGTTATTTTGAAAGTTTTTTGTTGTTGTTGTTTATGGTATAACTCCCAAAGTATCTCGACATTGCTGGGTCCATACTGAACAGTCACAATGTTTCATACTTGGTCTGTATTAGGTACCCACAAATGTTTGTTGAATGAATGACTGACGGTAGGAGAGGCTTTATTTTTTATCTACATTTAATGGTATGAATTTTGTTGTTGTTTTATAAAAGTACAAAAATCATAATATCCAAACTTTACTTCTTATAAACACAAACCTTTACATATGCATGTAGCTATTCCTTTCCATGTCTTCATTTTAACTAATTCCTAGAGTGTTTTGACTTTATTGAAGTTTACTTTTTGAAAAATTAAGTTTTTACTATTTCATTTAAAACTAGCCTAAAGCTATTTTTAGTCCCTTACCATGGAGCCTATAGATAATATATTAGTAGTAACTAATAATAATAATAAAATTTATACTATACGCTCTAATATAAGCATTAAAATAAAGAATTATAGATAACCAAGAGAGAAGATAAAATAGATTAATGAAAATGTACTGAATTAATCCCCAAAGGGCAGAAGAGAGTAAAAAAAAAAAACAGAACAAAGAACAGAAGGAAAAAATAGAAAATAATCATCAAGATGTTAGGTTTAAAGTCAACCTTCACAGTAATCACATTAAATGTAAATATTCTAAAAACCCCAATGAAAAGATATAGGTTGCCAAATTGAATATAACAAAGAAAGACCAAACTCTATGCTGCATAAAGAAACCCACTTTAAATAAAAAGACACAAATAAGTAAAAATTAAAAGAATTTAAACACTAATACAAATTTTAAAAAGTTGAAGTGGCAATATTTATGTGAGAAAAAATAGATTTTGGAGCATCAAATATTATCAGGGTTAAGGAGGGTCATTTAAATGATGATAAAAGCATACATTATAATGCAGACATAGGAATGATAAATGCTTATGTCTCTCTCAATCAAGCTTTAAAATATGTGGATAAAATTACAAAAAGAAACCAACAGATCCACAATTATAGTTAGATATTTTAACACCCTTCTCTCAAAAACTGAAAAAACATAGAAAGAAAATCATTAAAGTCATGTAAAGACACTATCCACCGACTTGATGAAACTGACAGTTAGGGAACATTCTACCTCAAAACAGCAGAATGCACACGCTTCCAAGTGCTAATGAAACATTTTCAAAGACAGACCGTATTCTAAAGTATAAAACAAGTCTTAATACATATAAAAGGATTCAGGTCACCAAACAAACATGTTCTGACCAAAATGGAATTAAGTTAGATATCAAAAACAAGAAAGATATCTGGAAAATCTCCAAATATTTGGAAACTAAATTACACACTTATAAATAACCTCTAGGTAAACAAAACAAAACAAAAAAAAAAAAAAAGGAAAATTAAAGAGTATTTTAAATTGAATGAAAATAAAAATGCAATATATCAAAATTTGTTGGGTGCAGCTCAAACAGGAGAAAAGGAGATAGGCCTCAAATCCCTGACTTCAACTTTGACTGTAAGAAACTAAAAAAAGATATATGTATATATGGAGAGAGAGAGAACTAAAAGGCAGTGTACGCAGAAGAAAGAAAATACTAAAGATCATATCAAAACTCATGGAAAAGAGGGTGAGGAAAAGGTATTTGATGTAAGCAACTTTGGAAGTGAACAGAGCCTATAAGACGTGAGGGAAAAGGAATGGTATATAAGATTGTGCTCTAGTTGGTTAAGTTGTTTCTCCAGTGGGTACGGCCTAACAATTCTGATATCGCTATACACGTATAAGCATACTGGAATTAAACTATTAAGTAAATGGATGATGGATGGTGGGAGCCAAGTTTCTCACTCTTGGAAGGGGAGGTTATGGATAAGCAAAGGAAAGAGACTAGAAGAGTCTATGTGGTAAGGATTAGAGTTGGAGACAGAAGTATAAATTCATATTTTGCTTATTATAGATAAAGATATTTATATATAAAAATACTTATAGATGTGTATATATGCAAGGGTTGGTATACACACATATATTCCCTTTCTTTGTCTGCTGAGAGGGCCTAGAAGAACTGACACCTCAGTAGCAATAAGCAGACCTAGTACTCAGATCTTGGTTTCTAATATCATTCTCTAATAAAGAAACCAAAGGTTCTTGGGGAAATTGCTGACTCTAGGACTTAAAGGGAAATACATAAGATGATCCTAGAGGATTTTTATGTGACAGAAAGTAAAAGAGTGTTAAAAAATACCCACAAGAATGAGGGTGTGTTGAAAGGACACAGGAGCCAACTGAAAATGCTCCCAATGGCCAAAGATAGAAGAATTTGAGGAACAAAATAAATATTATAGTAT
>PVJI01022430.1:0-25292 GCA_004026765.1 Micronycteris hirsuta | reverse complement strand
CACACACACACACACACGGTCCCTGCCTTGAAGGAGCGCACAGTCTAGATTCCAGAGGGCCATATACTTTAAACGAATGGAAACATAAATAAGAATAAAAATAAAATTGTGATAAGAACCTTGGGTAAAAAGTCCAAGGTACCTCAGAAAGTGTGCTGGGCAGTGGTCAGAGAAGGCCCCTCTGAGGAAGTGACCTTCATGCTGGGGCTTGAAGGCTGAGCATCAGCCAGGTGAAGGGATGGGGGCCACTCAGCGAGGTGGCGGGAACCAGGCCACCCAAGGAGAGCGTGGGAAGAGCTGACCCCGTATTTACCAGACGACGCTAAATGAAGGTTGAGGGGGAAAAGGGAAAGGGAAGTCTCCGAGATGGCTCCTTCCAGATTTCTGGTGGGTGGAGGCAGCGAAGGGAGGTGCTCACAGAGCTTTTTGGTTTTGACAGGAGAGGAAGGGCACCGGCCGTTGAGGGGAGAGGGTGTGATGTAAAGTGGTGTTTCCAAATCAGACAAGAAGTCAACCAGAAAAACATCTTACATTACCAAGAGAATTTGAAAATAGATTTACAACCACTGCTGATAACCATGAACTTTGCCTTCTGTGTGTATTTTGCCTTCAGATCTTTGCTGGAAATAGAATGAAGCCATCATGATTAGCATGTCATTTGAAATATGGTCTCTTTCATCTTTAGCTCATCCTTCTAAAATTTATATTTTCAATATATGTCTTATATGTTCACATAACACATTGATAGGTTAAAGAATAGCTGATCACACATCAGAGCTGCACACTCATTTTTCAGTGACGGGTGTGCAATCAAAAAAACTGGGAGGCCACAGCTCTAGAATATTTTCGACCAATTTTGGGGTCAGATTTGATGGGTCAGTTTTCCCCGTCACACGGCTGTCCCAGAAGAGTCTGCACCAGCTCTGCCCTTTCCTCGGTGGCCCCTGGGCCTGCATGATTAGTACTGTGTTAAATCGGCTCTGCCTTTCAAACTGCCGGCCACGACCCACTAGTCCATCGAGAAATCAATTTTGTGGGTCATGACCTGCACTTTTTTAAAATAAAATAGAAAAGGTTTAAAAAGAAGAGAGAACTCCAGTGTTTACCACACCAAGTAAAGGGAGATCGTTCTCACCCTGGCTCAGTCAGGAAGGTTGAGAGCCCCGGCTCTGGAACCCAAGGCAGTGGAGGTCGCTATGGCTGGGGCAAAAAAATCGTGACGATAGGCGAAGCCATGTTGTCCAAGCCCCTGAAAAGTGGCACCAGGAGAATTTTTGATGAGATGGGCAAGAAAGAGCCATTGTAGTTTCCGGAGCAGGAAGGGACCTGATGAAAGCGAGGTTTCCCGAAGACCCGCTTGGCAGCAGTGCGCGGCCGAGTAAGCATGTGATCTAGGGTGCCGAGTCCGCCTTCTGAGATTTGCTCCTGCTGATTTACCACCTTTCCTGACATTGAACGAAACATCTAACAATCTAGTTTGTTACAACTTATGCTCCCTGGAGGCTGGAGGCCCCACCTTCTCTCCTTTCCACAAAGATCTACGGGAAGGCTGACAAGTCACCTGATTTGGTTCAGGCCAAAGTCACAGTCCCCACACATCGGGTGCAAGTGGCAGGGAGCTTCAAGGCTCGCGATGGTGGGGATAAGGAGAGGGGCCACAGCAGATCTAACCCAGGGCAAAGAATGGCTCCCCAACCCCAGAAGGGGCCACTGTGCCCTGGACCACGTATTGCTCTGCTGCTCCTACCCACAGCCCACCTCTTGAGTGTCCTCTTGCCCCTTCTCAGAACTCCCGGAAGACCCCCGCCCCCGATTTTAGGTCATACTCCAGAATTCCTGGAAGACCCCCGCCCCCAATTTTAGGTCATACTCCAGAAGATCCGCTCAGCCCCCCACATCTGGGTCCCCTCCCCTCGCAGCCACATCTCCCCTCACAGCCACATCCCAACTGCAGGACAAGTTCCACCTCCCTCCCTCCCACACTCAGGCTTCTCCCCCTGGAAAGCCCACAAAATCCCACAATGTAAAGCAACCGCCCAGACTGACAAAAGCCTAGTCCCTGGGAGAGACAGTGACTCACCAGCAAAAGAATGAGGACCAAAGGTTTCAGGAAGAGGCAGTTCCAGAGCCCAAATCAGCACCTGGTGTCCCACGGTGAGCCTGAGATGAAGAACCTGCCTGTTGCTCTGGGAAAGCCACCCGTGAGGGTCCTGACAGACACAGGGCCTACCCCACCCCCCACCCCCGTCCTGTGCTCACCAGTATCACCCACACGTTTTCTCTGGCCCTTCCACCATTGTCACAAGCGTTCGTCTCGCAGAACGCAGGCCCACGGTTGGCAACACCACGTACTTGACATTGCAGCTGCCTATGTACAGAGTACCAGACGGCAGCTCCCTACATCGGAGTGTGTCTCACCGCTCCTGTGTTCCGTCATCAGAAAAGCGGGAGAAGAGTCAGCTATCAGCTTTTACTAAGCACCAGGTATGGGACGTACGTCACGTTCTTTAATGACGCACAGCAAAACCGAGGCCACACAGCGAGCCCAGGGCAGGGCTGGGGCCGAACACAGACCACCACCAACACGGGTGCCGGTCTTCCTCTCGCTCTGTTAGACTCACTGCCTCCCACCTGGTGGGGGACGCTGCACAGCTGGACATTAATAAATAAACAAATGGCTGGACGAACGAATGAGCAAGCAGGTGCTATCCCGAAGGACCGCATCTACCTCACAGATTTGCTAGGAGACAAACGTTTTGGGAATGACTGTTTATTGGGTCACGAACATCACCTAAAGTAGAGCCAAGATGAGCAATTTAATAACCTACTACTTTGATAATAACAAGGAAACTGAGGATGGTCGCAAACATCTATTGAGTGATTACCGTGTGTCAGATGGAGTCTAAGTGCTTTACACAGGTTAACTCATTTTGCTCTCACATGCCTGACAGAGGCACCTTTGGGAAATGGAGGCACAAAGGAGTTAACTAACTTTTCCAAAGTCACCCAGCTGGTAGGTGGCAGAGTCAGGACTCAAACCCAGGCAGCCAGAGCCCAGAGTTTATGCACTTAACCCTCACTCAACTGTGTCTTCCACCCCATATGAACAGGGCTGGCTTAAAAGATCAAAACATGAGTTGCTGGTGTGGGTCTTTTCCCAGGCATCACCTTCGGGACCAGGGCAGGGATAAAGGAGCCCTGTGGGCCTGATGCATGAAGTCCTGCAACAGAGTGACCTGTGGCCCCTGCAGGCTGGCACCCGCCCTCCTCAGGTCCTCGAGTGTTTGTATGTGAGGCAGTCAGGTCACCAGCTAATGAGCACTCAAGGCCTCCTGGCTTAGGTTTCGTGCAAGATACTTAATATGACCAGGGGGGTGGGGGCAGGAAACCCTGCCCTTGAGGCGTTTGCACACGTATTGAGGCAGAACAATAAATTCTTTTAAATGCACAAATGAGTATTTCTTTGACAATGATAAAGGACCTCAGACTGTGTGCCCAGTGGCTGGCACAGGCGTAAAGGAGCCCCCACCTCCAGGGCAGTAAATAGCACAGCAGACTTTATGGTGAGCAGACCCTTATTCTTGCTATATGCTGGACACTGCACCACAGACTCTATGTACCATCTCATCTAATCTCATGGCAATTCTACAAAGTAGATAACTCATGCTGTCCCAGGTTACAGAGGAGAAAACTGAGGTACAGCAAGGTTAGTGACTTTTCCTATGGCCTGCAGCTAGTAACAGGGCATGCTGGTGGGCTTGCTTTAAAGCCAGGTAGTGCGACTCCAGGGCCCACCCTCCAAACCCTGCCCTGGATGCCTCTGGGGTTGGGGAACCTCCATGGACCAGGCAGGCTTGAGGGACTAGAAGACTGTGAGTCGGCATCTCAGGCACAGGGAAGTAATAGCTGGCTGAGGGATGAGGTTTGGGGGAAAAGGAAGGCTTCTGGAACTTTCAAAAGAAAATGAGGGACTGGCACGTTTTGTGAATAAACGAACACTCTAGTGGAGAACGAGCACACTGTGGATGAATGGCAGAGGGCGGAGGACCAGGGAGCCACCGAAGCCCAGCGAGCCAAAGAGGAGGCACAGAGGAGCAGGCTGGGCAGTGGAAATCACGGGGAGGCTGCCCGCATTGTCCTGAGGGAGGTGCATTCACCTGAGGGTCTCCTGTACCCCTCAACTGCGAAGACGCAGGGGGTCTCGGAGAACGGACTTTGGCTGGAGGAGGGAGAAGGCTGCCAAGAAGGGCAGGCAGAAAGCAAGAGGCGGAAAAAGAGGTGTCCTTACTTCTGGAAGATACGCCCCACTTACAACGAAAGCATCATCCAGAGCAGGAAGAACAGGGGCAGGGACACCAGCCTTTCATGAGCAATGTGGTGGGCGAGGGGCCAGCCCACAGCGGAGACACAGAAGCTCAGAAGCTGAAAACGGGGCCTTCAGTGTAAAAGAAAAGGAAGCGTCTTCTCCTTCCCCAGATACCAGGCGTGCTGGACAGGGAGCTTCTGCAGGCCGGGGCTATGCTTTCCCGCCTTTATATTTTTCCTCACTGCTGCCTGGTACGGATGACCCTGCAACGGAAGTCTGATGAATTAATTAGCGGGTGAATAGACGAATGGAGGAATGAATAAAGGATGAACAGCATGTCTTTAACAGACTTTTACTTTAATAGACTTCTTAGAAAGCAGGGTCCATGGCTGGTTACACTCTGTCCGCTATTGCTGATGCTCACTGAATGTCTACAGCCCGCCCTGGGGCCGGGGAAGGCGGGCTAACCCACCTGGGATGCGTGTTGCCTCCAACGAGGGCCCGACCCTCCCGAGCCCTCTGGTGGCCATCACCACTCTCCACAGCTCTTTCAGGGAAGCCCACCCCGGGCAGCAGGGCACCGGGCAAGCTGACCTTGCAGCCTCAGGCTGGTCACATGTTCAGCCTCTTCCTGCTGGGCCAGAGCCAGACAGAGGAATGTTCTGTTCATGCTCCCTCTACTCTGCATCTTTGCTGATCCCCACGCAGAGCCCATCCCTGCTCCCTGGTCATATTCAAACCCAGCCACCGAATTCCTTCCTTCCCATGGAACCTCCACACTGCAGACTGGCTGGTTTGCCCAGAGCAATGTGACAACTTACAGAATCTGAATTAGGAGGAAGTGTTGAGAAGGCTGTTAAAACTCCCAGGATACTTTAAAGTTCACACCTCACAGTGGGTTTTGTTACTTATTAAAGAAAGCACCTGACTTCCCCTTTCTTACCTGGAGAAATTAGGTAATCCACCGAGATTAGTTAAGGACTTCAACACGAATTGCACCATTTTCATGGTCATTAACGTGGATGGAATCTATATTTGTTTTCTGTCCTAAAAAAACATTTCCCAGGTAACTAAGGAAACCTTCAAGAGCAGAGGTATCAGGCAGGAGAGAGATTTAAAATAAACGAGCCAGTTGTTCCTGCTTCTGCATAGTTGCTTTTTCCATTTCAAGGGACAGGATCCTGCAGATCAACGGTAGGAACATACTGAGTAAGAATACTTCCTCTGCCCCCAAATATTACTTAGTCATTGATTTACAGCAGCTGATAAACCTGGCTGAATTTCTTTACTTCTGTGTACGTCTGATATGGAGAACTCCAATTGAGCAACTGTGGACCGTTATGATTTACGCTCGTCCTTCCTCCTCGCAATGTGGGATTACAAAAGAGTGAAGACGCCTTGAAGATTTATTCTGTATATTCCTGCTGCTGAGAGGAGCAGCTGGAGCACCGTAGGTGTCTGGTGATGACAGACAGCTGACTGATGTTCCGTCTCACTTGGAGGGCCTTGTCTTCCAGGCGTGAGTGGGCTGCGTTTCCAACACGCTGCTACCCAGCGCAGGATCTGAACAGCCACTCTCCTTTATTGTGGTGACTGCTCATTGTCTCTGAAATGAACACCAGCGAAGAAGTCATCCTCTGTCCCACTTCTAACGCACACAGATCAACAGCAGGGATGGGAGGTGGCCACTCTGCCTCGAAACCAAAGCCTCGGGGACACACTCCAGCCTGCCTCCCACTCAGACGCAGCCTCTCCCCAGAACCCTCTGCCAAAAGCAGTTTGTCATCCCCGGGTCACAGTGATCGAAGGAAACGAAATCAGACAGCCACAGTGTGGGAAGCAGATTTTTCTGCCGTGCCACCGAGGCCTCTCCAAGATGATGATCCATCTCATTCCAAAACCCGATGTACTCCGCAACCGCCTGGTGAAAGGCAGGTGGCCACAGCACCAAAGGCAGCTTTGGCTCAGGCGAAGCGACCCTCCCTCCTGGTCTACCTTCTCTTCCCTCTGATGCAAGGCCCAGGTGCTGCCACCTACAGATGGCTTCCTGCCAGTCAGAGAAGCGCCTGGTCCATCTGTGTGTACCCACACAAGCACACGCACACAAAAACACACATGTATGGTGCAAAAGGAGGTGTTCCAAGTGCACTTACACTGAAAGAACAAAGTTACAGAAAGTCCGAGTTCATCCACAAAATTGGTCAAGGGGAGACCTCAGGGCTGCATGGAACACTGCAATGTGATACTGTTTTAGGGGAAAAAACCTGTCTATAAAATTATACATGTTTGCTGAGGAAAATTTGAAAACTATGGAAAAACATCAAGAGAAGAGATATAATTACTCATTATCTCGCAGTCCAAATTAACCACTGTGAAACTCCACTGTGTTCTTCCTTCTGGTCTTTATTCTATACAGCGTGCCTATATATATTATCTGCATGTTTTACACGCATTTCTACATAAACAAAATCGCATATACAGTTTTGCATTCTGTTACTCAGGTTAAAGCATAAACTTCTCCCTAGTAATCTTCGGAAATATTTCTAATCAGTGTATAACAGTAGTACATCCCACAGAAGCCAGACCACATGTCTAGTAAGTTCCCTAACTGTTGGAATCTGTGATGAGCATCTTTGTATAAAATTCCTTTTCTGCTTTGCTGCTTAGTTCCTTGCAGTAGATTTTTAAAAATAGAATCACTAAGCTAAAAGGTATGACCATTTAAGATCCTTCATACCTATGGCCTGTTTTCAAAGAGTAAATCCACCTAAAATCCCACAGGTAGTAGACAGAATAGACATATTTGCCAAGTGTTAGCATTATATAGGCTTTCCTAAATTGATAATTAGTTAGGGCACTGCAACAAACCATCCCAGCATTTCAATGGCTTAATACAACAAAAAGTTTTTTGTTCAGTTCACTGTCTAGTGTGGGTAGGCAGGGCCATTCTGCTCCACACAGTCATGCAGAAACCCAGGAGCTCTTTCATCTGGCAGCTCCAGCTCTGTCTTAGGTCTCAGAAACCCTGAGTATTTTTTCCCACCCAGTGAACAAACAAGGGAAAAGAGAAATGGTGGCAGGTTGAACTAGCGGCTCCATAAAGGCAGCGTACCTCACTACCACCCACGCTCCGTCACGCAGCGTGGTCGGGCAGCCACGCTCACCGCAGGAGAGCGGAAAATGTGCCCTGCCCGTATTCCTAGGAGGGCGCCTCCTCGTGGGCGCCTCCTGGTACCAGATGGGCATCCAACATGTTTGTTGCAATAGACAACAAAAAAAGGAACTCATTTTTATACGTTCTCGTTTGATCTTTAGTAAAGTGGAACAGTTTTCATTTTTATTAGCCACATGCACTGCCTCTTTCCACAACCTCTTTGCCGATGTTTCTGTAGTGCTAATAAGGTGCCGAACTGATCTTTAAGAGCTTTTTCTAATATTAAGGATGGCAACCCTTATTTTGCCAGAGACCCTTTTTAAGTTTGATTTTTGGCTTTTAATTTTGTTGATGATTTTTATGTAAATAAGTTTTTATTTTACGTCTTTGAATCGATCCATTACATCCTTTGTGATGTTTCAGATTAATATCAGAGAATCACAAAGCACAAAAAAACTGGAAGAGTCTAGCCTAACTCCCAAATTTCATTATTTTGTATTCACAATCTACAGATGAATAGATTGATACACAATGAAATAAAATGAGTGGTGCAAGGTTTTCAGTTCATTGTAGACAAAGCTAGGATTGGGGGTTTTAAAACTTTATTAAGTGCACCATACATGACAGGCTAGGGTAAACACTTCAGATATTTTGATTGGTTCTCAAGACAAGTCTCTGAGGAAGGTGTTACTGACTTCCCTGTTTTACAGAAAAGGGGACTGAGGCTGCCAGCAGGGAAGCCACAGGCCCGAGGTCACAGAGCTCATAAGTGGCGGCCACGTGACCCGAGCCCCAGCCCGCCCGACCCTTGGAGCAGGGCTGGTCTAGGAGGACAGTGAATGCCTGTCCAGTCTCCTGACACACTGCATCGAACATACACCCCGGGGGCTGCGGCCTGGGCCTGGCCAGGGCAGATGCTGAGCGTGAGGTTGTGCTCGGCCTCTTCGCTCCTGGGCGGCAGTGGCCTAGAGTCCAGGATATTTCCTCGGTGCTCCCACGCATTTGTCCATCCAGAACGCATCCTGGCTTGGTGGGCCGCAGCCACCGTAAATCAGGCAGCCACACGCTCTGCCCTTGGTGCTTCTGAACATCAGGGGGAAGGATTTGCCTTTTCCTGCTCAGCTCTGCATTGACATTGGAGTTACATCATTATTTTTTTAAGTGGTAGAAATCGGGTCAGTGATTTGCAGCAATTACTGCTGGGCAATGTATGCCAAACAGATCTGGGTATCCTTATAGGAGAAAGCAGAAACCTAGCTAATTAGTCTTACTTCCCTGACACAATTCTCTGACAGGCTGGCATTAGGTAAAGCTGAAATCAGGTGCCATAATTAAGATTATAATAATGTGAAACAGACAGCTATCTCCTAAAATAGGAAACACTTTCAAGGAAACCAAGAGAGGCAAGTCACTGGGGTCAAAGGTCACCCAGAGGTCAAGGGGAACAATCAAAGGCCATTGCGTATAGCAAGAATAAAACTGTTACCATACCCTTTTTCTTGTACTCCATGGTCAACGGCCATGCAAATCTGTTCTCTTCCTGTCTCTTCTGCCTGTCCTGTTGGTCTCCCTGTGACCTAAACCAGGCCTAAAAAACACCAGCGACAACCCGGCCATCACAAATGAGCCGTGTAGGCTGGGCGAGGACTCTCCCACTGTGACCTCTTTGACCGTTCCTTCACGCTGACCTCTCAGAAACCAACATCTCAAGACCTATCCTCTTATTCAGACTGCTTTCTCATATTTCTAATTCCCTCCTGCTGATGGCCCACCCAAGATGAATAATAAAGGGACCGGGTCACCAGCTCCACACCACACTCTCCACTTGCTAAGGTTTCCTACATTGGTGGTGGCATCACCATCGTACCAGTGGACAAAGCTCAAAGCTTCCCGGGGCTTCTGTGACCCCTCCCTCCTGTGTGCCCTAGAACACTCAACTCTTCGCTTGTATTCTCTCTCAGATTTACAAATGATCTCCCCCTCCATTTCCACCAGCCTCATCCAAATCATCCTTCAGATAATGACAGTCAGGGTTTCTCTAATTTGCCTATACTCCTTTGTCGGAAATCAGAGGAGCGTATTTCTGGGTTCTCTATTCTGTCCACTGACCTACGTGCCGATCCCTCCGCCGGTACCACGCAGTCTTGATGACTGTAAGTCTTGAAACCTGGTAGACCACTTCCTCCTACTTTATTCTTCTTTTTCAAAACTACATGCAGAAGTTGGATGATGCTGTATCTTGGTATAGATATCTCTTTGGAATTCAGTAAGCTCCTTGAATCTGTATGTTGGTGTCTTCTCCTAACCTTGGGAAGTTTTCGGCAATTAGTTCATTGAGTACTTCGTTCAGTCCCGCCCTCTTTCTTCTCTCCTAGGACTTCAAACACACATCGTATCTTCTGTTAAAGCCTACAGGTCCCTGAGGATCTGTTCTTTTTTTTTTTATTTTTATTTTTTATTTTTAGACAGAGGGGAAGGGAGGGAGAAACGGAGGGAGAGAAACATCAATGTGTAGTTGCCTCTCATGTGGCCCCCACTGGGGACCTGGCCCACAACCCAGGCATGTGCCCTGACTGGGAATCGAACCAGCGACCTTTTGGTTCTCAGCCCATGCTCAATCCACTGAGCTACACCAGCCAGGGCTGGATCCATTCTTTTTTCTCCCCCCAATCTGTGGTTCAGACTGAGTCATTTTATTGTTACGCGTTTGAAGTCACTGACTCTTTCCTCTGTCATTCCCATTCTCCTGTTTAGACCACCCAGTGAGATTTTATTTCAGTTACTATTTTATTCAGTTCTAGAATTTTCTTTTTGGTTCTCCTTTATAGCTTCAGTTTCTTTGCTGAGACTCTTTCTGTATTTTTCTTGTGTTTTTTCAAGCATGAGTATCTCACTGAAGTGCCGTGATGCTGGCTGTTTCGAAACCTCTGTCAGTCAGACAGTTCCCACACGTCTGTCTTCTCCGTGTTGGCGGCGATGTGGGGTCTTTTTCCCTCAGTTTGAGATCTTCCTGGTTCTTGGTGTGAGGAGTGATTTTCAGTTACAACCTGGACGTCTTAGGTGTACTGTGACGAGGCTCTGGGTTTTCCTAAAACATGGCACTGTTCCGGCAGGGGCAGGGGGCACCACCTCATTACGGTCAGGCAGGGAGAGAAGTCCAGGTTCCCCATGAGGCTTCCACCAATACCCAAGGGACAAAGGGCACTCATTCTGACCGCTGAGCAGGGGTGGGAATTCCAGCTTCCACCGGTCTCCACTGACACTCCCCTGGCTGGGAGAGGCGGCAGGGGCGGCTGTGGGGGAGAAGGAGATGCATGGCCTTGTCAGGCTGGGTGGTGGTGAGGGTTCTGACTCCCACTGAACTTCCTCTGACCGCCTCCCTGGGGAGAGGAGGGATGTCTCAGTCCTGCTGAGTGGAGTGGAAGCCCAGGCTCCCCATACACCTCACCTGAGAACAGGTGCTCCGAAATGGTCTAGGCTCTGACCATTCGTTCAGGAATGAAGAGTTAGTGACTGCAGAGATGAGGCCAGGATTGCTGGAGGTCAAATAAATGGCAAGTCAGTAGTGAGGTCAGAGCTCAGCGCCCACGCCCGTGGTTCCAAGGCCACTTGTCTATAACCCAAAGAGTCCCTCAAGCACTGGACAAGCCAGCCCCCAGCCCAGTATAAAAATCCAACCCACCAAAGGACAGTGGCTGCCTCCCTCCCCAACCTGCCAGACCCCGAGGCCAGAAAGCACACGTGGTTGTGTGCCATCACCCCTAAACAACACAAACACACATCCACGGAAGACAGACCTTCTCATCCAACACACACAGAAAAGCCACACTCGTGAGCCAAGAACTACAGCATCGCCGTCACCTCCGGGGCTGGTGGTCTTCCATCTGGAGAGGATCTTGGCTTCCCTACTGTCGGAATCCCCGACACAAAGATACACCCAGGAGCTGCGGACCTCAGGGCAGCCCGCGGGCCAAGCTCCTGGCTGGAGAGCTGGGTCTGTGCCCCGCTGGAGGTGCCTCCCTTGGTCTTGGGGCCTCTTGTCTGGCCCTGGCCGGAGGTCTCGGCGCAGCATTGCTTACTCTCCGGCAAGGGAAAGCTAGTGACTCCGGAGAGGAAGCTGCTTTCTAATGGCCTTTGTTTTCATTTCCATTTAAAAAGGTTACTGACTTGACTGCATGTGGAAAGAACCAAAAGTAACAATTTCAAAGAGGCTCAGCATGTTTTGGAGCTGACCAAACATAGAGAACTTTGGGGAGGGGAGTGAAAGAAAGAGAGAAAGGGAACAGACATTCACCCCACATTTACCATGTGCCTGACACAAGCCTTGGTGTTCCTTCCAAGTGGCCCCCCGCCCCCCCACCGGCTGTTAGAATGCAAGTGCCAGCCAGAACCAAGCTTCAGCCCCCACCACAGGCCAGCCGGCCACTGAGAGTCAGCGGGGTCACTGAACTCTGGAATAGCACGAAATAATGACCAGTTTTATGGTATACAATTTGAATCGTGAAATTCATAAAGTCATTTGATGTCTAAATCTCTGGATAACATGATTTAAATTGTTAAATTTGTTAGAATAACTTCTTAAAGAATTACACACTGTGGTGAAGCAATTGCCTAGGGTGGGACCATACCGGCTGATAACAGAACTTGTGACTGAAGCTATACTTCAGTGAACCCTGGAACTTCTATGAGTGCGTTTGTTGACTACAGGGACATTTTAACATTCACTCTTCTTACAACTTAAAACAATTTTCAAATATCATAGTCATCTAGACCCGGTGTCAGCAACCGCTGGCCCGTGGGCCAGACCTGCCCCAACTGCCTGTTTTTGTCAAATGACTGAACAAAAATCAAAAGAAGAAAACTATTTTTATGACGTGAAAATTACATGAAATTCGAATTGCAGCATCCATAAATAAAACTGTACTGGACTACAGCCACTCACTTACGCATCGTCTATGGCAGCTTCCGTGCGGAGAAGGCAGAGCTGACCAGGCGCAGCAAAGACCACACGGCACGCGAAGCTGAGACACCAAGTCTCTGGCCCTTTACAGAAATGCCTGCTGACCGCCGATTGCGACAGCCTGTCTAACGAGGACGCCGGACCAAAGCTCGCGAGCCGCTGACGACAGCATCAACAAGCGCCACTCGGCGACCGAGGAGGCCAAGCAACTGTCCCGAGATACCAAGCGGGCCATTTATGAGCAAAGCCACAGTGCCCTGCGAGAGATAACACCGACAACGTGAGAAGCAACACGAAGGCAAAACTCTGATACATCCTAAGACTGTATCAAGCACACGTGCATACACTTTACATTTATTTATTCTATGGGGAAAAATAGTTTGAATCATGAGAGCTCTGAATCTGGTGAGGTCCTCAAGAAGGCTGCCCTCACATGAAACATAACAGGCTTCTTCTACTTCCTTTCTCCCCCGCCACCCCCATCCCCCAGATTGTTCCCTCTGTTAAGGTTGCAGGGAGGGCTCGAGTCTCTCTAAATTCCTACCACATCAGTGCGACACCCTTCCTCTGGGCCCCCAGCCCCCCTGCGGCGTAATACTGATCACACTGCTCACCCTCTCTGCCTGCCCCTCCAAGGCTGCAGCTCCCCCCACAGCAGAAACACCATCTTCATCTTTTCACTGGAGGGACCTTGCAGGGCTCTTTAAGGCACATAGTAGGTGCTTTGCTTCACTGCAGGAATGCACACTGTACACACGCTGTCTTCTCTAACTCCTCAGCACAAACAGTGATTATTAGTCCACCACACGAAAGAGGAAACTGAAGCTCCAGGAGGTGGCTGTTCACGCCCCACATGCTGTAGTAAGTGGCAAAGTCAGGACAGGGGTTCCCACCGTGCACAAAGCAGGGTACCTGATGCCTAGTAGAGCTCAGAAGTATTGAGTGCCAAAGACAAGGAACGCATAGCGATGCCCACACAGAGACACCGGAGCACATGAGCATGAGCTCAGAAGGTGCCAAGACCTTAGTGAAAGAAGCCAGTCACAAAGGAGCATGCGCTGTGTGATTCCGCATGCACACGAACACTGCATGAACACTGCCGTAGTTTCCCTGTGTGCAGCTAAGCAAGTCCCCGCCGCACAGTGCTCACATCTCTTACTAGGAGAGGCGCTGAGTTCCCCAACTGGGAGCCTGAGGGAAGAGCAGCACCTACTAAGGAACGGAAAGGGGAGGCAGAAAACAAGCACCCGTTCTTTCTCGGCACTCCCACGGGCTCCCGGGTGCATCTTCTCTGACAAGCTTCTGAGCAGCATCGGTGTTTTAATAGAAAGGCTCCTGCTTTTGACCCGGTTAATAACATGGCTGGGAACTGAGTTTTCAAAACAGAATGTAAGAGTGAGGGGAGGGAGGGGAGGAGGGAGGGAAGGAAGAAAGGGAAATTACAGCAAATTGAACATTCATTTAGGTAGTACTAATTTTCTGATTAGGGAAAAACTAGAAACAACCTAGATTGCTAACAAGGAGTGGGGAACGATGATGCAGAAAACAATGGAAATGGTCATTATGCTCACAAATGAACCTTGCCCTGGCTGGGTGGCTCAGTTGTTGGAACATCATCCCATACACCCAAAAGGTTGGGGGTTCGATCCCAGTCAGGGCATATATCTAGTCTGCAGCTTTGATCCCCAGTCGAGGTGCATGTGGGAGGCAGCCAATCGATGTTTCTGTCTCACATCTATGTCTCTCTTTCTTCCTTTCTCTTTTCCTTCCTCCTTCTCTAAAATCAATAAAGACATAGCCTTGTGTGAGGATTTAAAAAAATGGAAACCCGGACTAGGTCAAGAGTGGGAAATGTTTCCATAGAATCACATGTGAGAAAGACAAATGTGCACATGCTTAAATTAAAATACAGGCAAATATCAAGAAGAAAACAATAATGTAAGCCGTTAGTGTACTATGCAGACATGTGAGGTGGGGGAGGAAGGGGAGGAGGACGGGGGAGGGAAAAAGGAGGGAGGGAGGGATGATTTGCTAAAGTTTACATGTACAGTAAAACTCAAAAAATAAGAGTTGTGGAGTTACAAATCATACAGTCTTTCCGTACAGCTATTTGACTGTATGTATCAAATACTTTAAGAAAATTTGTATCTTTTGTCTAGAAACAATGTAATGCATTAACAGAAATATAAAAAATGCACAAAAGACAGTTGTATTTATAAATCATATTGAAAAAAATGAAAACAAACATGGCCAAAAATAGGGGTCTGTTTAAGCAATATTAGTATTTTAAAAATATTCTGCAGCCATGAATAAAATCATGCTTTGGAAGACTAGTGACTATTTAGTTCACAGAAAATGTAACCCTATGTAACAATGCATCTAGCAATAAATATAATGATACAGGATGTATTGGTAAGTGAAAAAAATTAGTGTTCAACATGATACCAGTTTTATAAAACAGTGTGTATGCCCCTGGACAGGTAGCTCAGTTGTTTAGAGCACCGTCCCAGTATTCCAGGGCTGCAGGTTTGATCCCCCGTCTGGGCACAAACAAGAATAACTAATGAGGACTTCCGGCCAAGATGGAGGCGTAGGTAGACACACACTGCCTCCTCACACAACTGAAAGAGGAAAAACAACAATTTAAAAAACAAAACAAACAACCAGAATGGACAAAAAATTGAACCAAGTGGAAGTCCGACAACCAGGGAGTTAAAGAAGACACGTTCATCCAGACCTGTAAGCGGGGCGGAGCTGGGCGGAGAGCGCTCGGCCGAACGGTGGTTTGTAGAGCCAGGCGGGCAACGCTGCAGCTGCCCGGGGAGGCCCGCGGTGGGCGCCCTTGGCCAAAATGTGGCCAGCGCACCCAAAGAAGCCCAGGGGAACCAGCAGGGCTGAGACTGGTGGACCAGGTGGTCCCTCATTTACACGAAGATAAACCGGGAGAAAAAGCTGGGGAACGGAGCAGACTGTGCAATCCACCATCACAGGGAAATAAAGCCTCAAACCACCGATTGAAAACACCTGTGGGGGCGGAGGCAGCAGCGGGAGGAACTCCCGGCCTCACGGGAGAGTTCACTGGGGGGAAGTGACTGGGAGTCCACGGAGCGCGGAGCAAGTGCCATTGTTCCCTCCCAGGCCCCTCCCCCACAGGCAGTGTCACCACACAACTACGTAGGTTACCCCGCCACGGTGAACACCTAAGGTTCTGCCCCTTAAAGTAACAGGTACCCTGAGGAAAAAAAATGGCCCAAATGAAAGAGCAGATCAAAACTCCAGAAAAAATACAACTAAGCAATGAAGAGATAGCCAACCTATCAGATGCACAGTTCAAAACACTGGTCATCAGGACGTTCACAGGATTGGTCGAATTTGGTCACAAATTAGATGAAGAAATGAAGAATACACTAAGAGAAATAAGGGGAAATGTACAGAGAACCAATAGTGACAGGAAGGAAACTGGGACTCGAATCAACGGTGTGGACCAGAAGGAAGAAAAAAACATCCAAACAGAAAAGAATGAAGAAACAAGAATTCAAAAAAATGAGGACAGGCTTAGGAACCTCCGGGACATCTGTAAATATCCCAACATCCGGGTCATAGGGATGCCAGAAAGAGAAAAGGAAGACCAAGGGATTGAACACTTATTTGAACAAATAATGAAAGAGAACTTCCCCAATCTGGCAAAGGAAATAGACTTCCAGGAAGTCCAGGAAGCTCAGAGAGTCCCGAAGAAGTTGGACCCAAAGAGGAATACACCAAGGCACAAAATTACGTTATCCAAGATTAAAGATAAGGAGAGAATCTTAGAAGCAGCGAGAGAAAAGGAGACAGTTACCTTATTATATAACCTTATACCTTATATAATATAACATTATTATATGAAATGTTAAAGGGATTTATATAAGGCATGGGGGGATATCAACAGGGGAGTGGGAGGGGGAGAGAGGAGGAAAAGGTGCAGAGAATAAGTAGCATAAACGGTAGGTAGAAAACAGACAGGGGGAGGTTAAGAATAGTATAGGAAATGTAGAAGCCAAAGAACTTATGTGGATGACCTATGGACATGAACTAAAGGGCGGGGAATGGGGGTGCGGTGCAGAGGGGAGTAAAGGGGGGAAAATGGGACAATTGTAATAGCATAATCAGTAAAATATATTTTAAAAAAAGAATAACTAATGAATGCATAACTAAAGTGGAACAACAGGACAATGCTTCTCACTCTGTCAAATCAATAAATAAAAAATTTCAGAAAAAACTGTGTGTGTATACATGTGTATATAATGTGGACAGGTACATAGCAGAAAGATGCATATTAAAATTAATGGCCATCATTGGTTGGGGAATTATGATTTTTAATTTCTTCTTCGTGTTTTTCTATACTGTAAGCTTCCTACAATAAATATACCTTAGAAACAGACCTCATGTTTTGTAATCAGAAAACAATGAAGCAACCTTTGTAGAAAGTTAAAAGGCCAATCTGCAGAGCTGCGTCAGCAGGCAGCACCGGACAGGTGGCTGCAGCCCTAGGCAGAGGCCCTAGGTGAGGCCATGCGGGCAAGGTCTGCGTAGCACCCACCTCCTGGGCAGGGTCCACGGCACCCACCGCACCTCTCCAGGATGGATCCCCACGGGCTTTGCCAATGGCACACGCCAAGGGCAGCCCAACAAGGTGCCCAGAGGGAAGAGGCCGGGCCTGCTGCCGCAGACCTAGGAGCCCAGCCAGCCCCCACCCGCCCCCACCCACACACTCGGGCCAGAGCTCCCACTGCACCTGCCCCTCCTTTCAAGGAGTGGGAGACACCACAATCAAAAGGAACAGAGTGCTAACACACACTGCAACATGGATGAACCATGAGAACCTTATTCTTGGTGGAAGAAGCCCATCACCAAAGACCACACATTGTATAATTCCATTTACATGACATGTCCAGAACCCACAGGGACAGAAAGTGGAGGAGTGGTTTCCAGGGACTGGGGGAGGGAGGAGTGGACAGTGACTTCTGATGGGTTCGGAGTTTCTCTTTGAGACGCTGAACATATTCTGGAATTAGGCAATGTCGATGGTTGCACAACTTTGTGAATAAACTAAAATCCACTAAATGATGCACTTTAAAGTGGTGAGTTACAATTAGACTTTTCGGTGGGTCACAACTAGACTGAGGCACTGACTGGCTCGTTATTTTCCCCGGATCACACATTTTAGAGTCAGACGAATTGGAATTCAGACAAAACTCTGACATCTCCTTGCTGTGCGAGCCCACGTAAGTTTCTTAATCTCTCTGAGCCTCAGGTTTCTAGGCTGCGGAACAGGAGTAATAATGACCAGCTCACACGGATTTCTGAGAGGACTAAATACGTTAATGCAGCACCTGACATTACAGGAACTCTCTAACATAGCGGTTCCTTCTACCTGAGCTGGCCAAAAGACTGAACTTCAACCAGAATGAAATCCTGGGCCTTGACTAAAACCTCACGAAAGTCAAGCGGGGCCTGGACACCTGTCTGTTCTGGAAAAGACACTCAGTGGAGCCAGAAGCTAGAACATCAGTGCATATCCTAAAATGAGACTTCAAAACTTGAAGACATGGCTCCACCCCCGAGTCTCACCTATAACTAGCAATAAAAACCCTCCTCCCGTCTCAGAGGGCCTCCCTGGGGTCTGACCTTCCTCTCAACCATTGATGTGTTACTATTAATAGCTTCAGTCAAGGATGAGGTGAAAGGGGCTCAGAGAAAGCAGAAAAGGAAACTGCTTTCACTTGTGTCCATTTTTTTCAAACTTTTTAAAACTTCACTTTATGGAATAATACATGTTGTTTAAAAGGTCACGCAGTTGAAAACTGAAGCACGGTCCGGCAGTATCTTTACGACACTAAAACACTAAATGAAAGACTTTGTTTTTAAACATTGCCCCTCCCTCCCTAAAACGTTACTGTAGAGAGGACCAAGCAGCCACCCTCTCTACCCTCTCCTCGGCTGTCCCGGCACAGCAAGGTTGGCAGCAGGGAGAGCGGGTGTGGAAGGGGCCATGCCACAAGAGAAGCAGGCAAGCGACCCTGCCCAGCCCACCCATTCTGGCCGCCCGGCAGGGTGAGGGGCCGGCAGTGTAATAACAGGGCAGCTGGAGGCGAGGAGCCAGCAGCAAAGGGAGGAGCGAGAGGACCAGAATTCGAGGCATGCGAAGGTCAGGGGTCAAACAAGCAGATCAATCAAAGGGTAGTTTTCAATTCACCCTGAGCGAGTCTTAGAGGGGGGAGGAGAAGCTGCTTAGAGCCTTCGGAGAAGATCTGCTCTCAGATCTTAGGGAGGATAAGGAGGGGGAAATGCTGGCGAACATTCACCCAGCACTTCCACATGCCTGAGACTGCTGTAGGCATTTTACATGGTCATGAGTCTCCCCCATGGCCCCCACTTTACAGGCTGGAAGGCTACATACAGTACGTGAAGTTAAGGAAGCTGTTCAGGGACCTAAGGCCTAAAGTGTGGCTCCCCTCCAGCTATCACCACGCTGCTGCCCGCCAGGGCAGGAGGGGGACCCGCTGCGGAGGTGGCGTCCAGCACTGCCAGACTCACTCCTCTGTCTTCCTGAAAACAACGAGCCGCCCGAGGCGCTGCGCTTCAGGCGGGAAAGCCTGTCCGGCAACGACCAATGTGTAACTTGCAGAGGTGACCCAGGCAGGCAGAGAGCAGCCCCCCAGCGGTCTGTGCGCCCTTTTCCTAAGAAACTCGCCTCTCTCTCTCCCGTCCTAGAGCTGCATCCCCTTCACTGGATGCTGGCAGAGAATCCCCTTGCCATTTCCCTGCTGGGGCTCCGAGGGCCATGGCCTAAAGGGTTAACATCTCATTTCCTCCTGTCTTTCAAGCCTTAATCCCCATCCTGAGTTGGGTGCATTCCAAGCCCACCTGGAGCAGGTCAAGACGAGCCTGGCCCATGGCTGGCCCTTCATTTCCCCTGGCAGGAGATTAGATGGGGCGCCCATTAATCACTCATTACTTGGGTCCTCACTGCTGGCCAGCCCTCGGGCAGCCAGCCAGCTGGCTGGGAGGGTGGGGCAGGCCCCGCCCCTGCCCAGCTGAGCCAGGTCCGGGGCTGCCCAGTGCCACCCTTCTGGGACAAGACACCATAGTGCGCGGCTGGCCCTGTGTCCTCTGGACCGCGCCCAAGAGGAGAGGGATTAAGGGACAATTCTGCCAAGGTACCCAGCACTGAGTGATCAGCGTCAGCAAGGCACCTCGGAGAAGACAGCCTGCAAAGTGTGTTTAGGTGGAAGACTAGGTGAAAAGAAGACATCGGTAGAGACAGACCATAGTACCAGGACGACTAACCATTCATAAAGGAAACTGCTGCCTCCTTGCTTCTTAGATTCTTCCCGGAGGAATCTGAAGAAAAAACTGGTGTGGGGAGAGGATGCGGAATGGAGAATTCACTGCTGTTCCTACGGCACAGCTGGCTGTGTTCATTTGCTGGGTTTCAATAGGAGGGGGCAAGAGTCTGCCCTTTAGATTCAAACCGCCTGAACTGAGAGAGCCTACGATTATATATTTTTCTACAGCACATACATTGCGCACCAAGAGCCTGCCGAGCACTGATGCGATACAAGCAGATAAGAAAAATGGGATCGAAACTGACACTGAACACCTACTATGTGCCAGGCCTTCACCAAACGCTCTGCATGCCTGCATACGGCCCCGACAGCACCCCCAGGCTTTGCCCATCCCTTTAGCCCTGAGGGGGAAACCAAGGCCAGGGGTTGGAGAGGGGCAAAATAAAGACTTCCAGAATGAAACAACTCTGTCAATGACAGGACCCCATCCCAGTGCAACTCACTGTGCCTGGGGGGAATCGCTGGCAAGGGATGGTCGGCCCTGTTCAGAGAATCCCAGCCCATCCCCCTCAGCACTTGCTCAGGCCCAGAAAGCAATGCACAGTGAGCCTGATCGAGGCAGGACTTCCATGCCTGCTCCCATCAGCGGGTGGGGAGTGTGCTTTCAGGACTGAACTGAAGACCCCTTCCACCAAAAGAGGGTTCTCCCCCTGGCCCAGGCCGCCACGCTCCATGGCTCACTCCTTAGAACAGGGGTGTCAAACTCACTTTCACTGGGGGCCACATCAGCCTCGCAGTTGCCTTCAAAGGGCCGAATGTCACTTTAGGACTGTGTACATGTAACTACTCCTTATAACAGTTGAGCAAGAGCTCGGCTCTGCCGCTGGGTAGAAACAAGGTGGAGGGCCGGATAAGACGAGGTGGAGGGCCAGATTCGGCCCGCGGGCCTTGTGTTTGCCCCTGTGCCTTAGAGTCAAAGGTCTCTATTAAAAAGGAGCCTCTTACCTGAATAAAGTGCCTTAGGAGCGGACCACCTGTCACTAGAACCTCAAACCTGAGCCTGCAGAAAAATTGCCTGGAACAGTCTTAAAATTGTCAACTCCTAGGCCCACCTCCATCATGGAATCTTTTTTTTTCTTTTTTTTTTCAATTTTCCCACCAGACCCTAACTCTGATTCAGATGTTCTAAAGACAGTCCTTTCAGGAAAAAATGGTGCACTGGGAAGAGCACCAGACTTAGAGAGCTGGGTTCTAAGATTTAGGTTCAAAATAAGCTGTTGACTTCCGGCAAGTAAGCCGGAGTCTTCCTCTTTATGAAATACAGATGGTGACGTCCCCGGCACAGGTTGTTGGAGGGTTGAAGTACCAAGCACAGCACATACCAGTGATCACTAAACATAACCTGAGTACGTTCATCAGGCCAGCAAGGCACCCAAAACCAGAGAAGCCAATGGTGGTACATTTGGGAAAGAAAAGAAAGGGCAAAACCAGCCCAGGAGATGTGGGGTGTCCCAGCATCAGGGCCCAGGTCCTGCCGAGGAGTGAGACGAGGGGTCCCGAAAAGGAGCAGAGTCAGAAGAGCGGCCTAAAGCCAGGACCTCCCACTGAACGCCCTCCCTCCCCCAGCTGTCCCCCCCCACGCCCATTCCCAGGATCCCTCTGGGCCTTGTGTCAGCTCCTGACGTACCACTTCTGACCCATTATTTTCCCAGAGAAGACAGTCAGTAAGTGTCCATGAAACCTTTCTATCCACACAGACATACATAAATACCACAGTTCCGTGTGTGTGTGTGTGCACGCGCACCAGTTAAATGGGAGGACATTCAGAGAAAAGAAGAGAAAGATGGGGAGAATGGGACCCTGTCAAGTCACATTTTGGAGTTTGCTGGTGCCAGGAATAAGCCGGCACTGTGCTACCCGCCTGGAAGGGGCCCGCAGGGAATAGGCTGACGGGCTGCTTGGAGAAACTTCAGCTTGCCTGGGAAGATGCGGCTCATCCACCCGGACATGTCCAGGCTGAATGGAGAGTCAGGCCAGAGAAAGCAGAACACAGAAGGGGGGGGGCAGGGGTAGAGGGGAGTGTGCAAGGAAGCTGGAATACACTTCCTGGAGAGACCTGGATTTGCAGAGAGGACATCTGCACTTCTGAGCCACAATAAAGAGGCTGGGTAAGTGGAGGGAAGGGTTTCAGGCAGGAGAGAATTGGGGTGCTCTGGCGTCCATAACGCACACTGGAATTAAGATGGTTTTAAGTGCCCCGATGAAGAATGACCTTGGTTCAACCCTATCCACAACAGCACTTTCATATCTCCGGGGCTTTGCTCAAGCTCTTCCCCCTAGCCAGCACCCCTCCCTTCTTCCAGCCTTTCCTCCCTCTTTGGACTCCACCTCAGGGCTTCAAAGCCTCGCTGTAACTTCCCGAGCTCCTCCCAGGCAGAAAAATGTGTCCCTCATCTGTGCCTCCTTCATGTCTTGCACACCCCCGATATTCTGCATTGTTGTTTGCATGTGGTTATTTCTTTCTGTCTCGTTCTCTCCCAGGTGGCCATTAATCATCCGCTAGCCTGTCAACAAACTGAGGGCTAGGATATTGTCCTGTTCTTCCTTGAAGCACCAGCACGCAGGGAACCGTCCCTGGCACACAGCAGATCCTCGAAAACATCGGCTGGAGGCAAATGAAATAGAAATGAATCTGGGGGTAGGAGTGGGAAGGCATCATGATTTCTTGAGAAGAATGATGTGGTGAAATCAGAATTTTAGGAATATTAATCTGTCAGCATGAAAGAAGATGGATTAAAACGGAAAAAAAAAAAAACACTCGTGGCCAGGAGTCAAGAGAGGAGATTATCGCTGTAATTTGGACGTAAGGTGGAGGCAGAAAGAATGGAAACAGAAAAGTAATTTTCAGAGATATCACAGAAGAATGTAGAAGGGACTTGGTAATGAATGAGCAATGCATGTGGGGGATGGGACGCGGGGAGTCAGGAGCACCCAAACTTTGAGACTCTTGGACAACTGGGGAAAAGGAGGTGCCAGGGAGACAGATGTGGGGGGGCTGAGGAGAGGGATGGGATCCGGCCTCTCCCTAGGGTAAGTGGTTATACTAGGCAGAGTATAACCAATCACAACAAGCATTTCTAAGCAAAACAAAAACCATAACACCTCCAAATCAGAATTTCCAACCCTGATCTTACTCCCCAACTCTGGGTTGTATTTTATTTTATGTTACTTTTTTTCTAAGAGCCAGTTAGAAACTTTTTTTCACGGCAGGGGAGACTAAGGTAAAGACAAGACCCAGCTGGTGTCCTGCTTGGTGCCCCACAGGGATGAGCCTCCCTGAGCTGAACCCGCCAGCCCTCCCCACAGACGTGGGGGGATGCCCCGCTCATCCAGTAAATACTCCACTCCCACCTCCCAGGCCTGGACCTCTGGGAGCCCCCTGCTCGAGGCCTGCAAAGGTTTACAGCAAAGCCCCAGGACTCCCATCTGCTGCCTCGCATCAATTCCTGGGCGAGGATTTTGTGTTCTAAAGGAATTCAACCATGGTGCCAACAAAAAGTTATAGGAATTCTGAAGTACTTGTATTTAAATCACGTTCTTAAAATGGTTGCCTCTTTATATATTGAGAGCCAGTAAGACCTTAGGAAGCCAAGCCCCGCGTCACCTTTATCAAGGAAGGAGAAGACATGAGCAGGTTATGAGGTTTTAGGCACTGTGCGGTCTTTCAAATATCTTTAGACTATTCTGTGTCTGGTGTCTTCGGTTGTGAAATGACAGTTGGACAAGATAATCTTTTGACCTCTCTCGGGTCTCTGTTTCTCTTAAGCCAAATTCCAACAGACACCACACGAGATCACTCGGCTACCAGGTCCAAGACTTCAGATTCACTTACCGCCTGCACAGGGGAGAAGCGCGGGGTGGCGGAGTCACAACGGGGATGGGAAGAGACCCAAGCATGCACAACTAACAGGCATTCAGTAGAGTAGGCTGGGGGGCGCGGGGCTGGGTGTGGACCACGTAGGAAACACCAGACCCACACATTTCCGGTGGACCTAAGAACGTCCTGAAGCCCCTTCCCAAGTTTGGGCTGATGTTATGTCAAAGAAAAAAAAATTAACTCCCAGGTCCTTGGCGCCCCAAGGTAAGCCAGCTCAGGAAAAACTAATTCTAAGCGCGCGCCAGGAGACGCAGGTACTTGAGCTGCACTTGGGAAGGTGTCCAGAGTTGGTGGAAACAACCCATCCTGTCCGACTCCCACAGGCGCTGGGTTGCCGCGGCTTAGCTGACACCCACGAGGACCTGAGGCTTTTTAGGAAACGGCGTGGCCGAGGCCCGCAGCTCGACGCTGCAACTGAGACTGGACCAGCGAGCTCTCCGGCCCCCTGCAGAGACCCAGCACGCGCGGGACCGCCGAAGTCCACCGTCCCTAGAGTTTCAGAGTCGGAGGGCGGAGGGGTGCGCGCTGGCGCCGGAGGGACCGAGCGAATCCTCCAGGGAGGGAAGAGAGGCGGGGAGGAGCAGCCGTTAGCGAGGACCCGGCGCCGCTGGCTCCCAGAGCCCGGTGCGGGCGCAGCCCTGCGCGCCCCGGACACACCCACCGAGCCCCGGCGCCCCGCGCCCTCCGCGCCCAGCGCAGCAGGGGCCCGAGAGGCGGCAGCGGCGGGGCCGGATCGGGGCAGCGCGGACCTAGCGCGGGGGAGCGGGGCGCGCGGCGCGGGCAGCTCTGCTCACCTGGCGGTCCACGTCCCGGAGCGGCCAGCGGCCGCCTCGCCTCGCCTCGCCCCGCGTGGTTCCCGGCGCCGGGCAGCCCGAGCCCGCCTCATGGACGGCCGCCGCTGCCGCCGCCGCCCCGCGCCCACCCGGTCCGGACTCCCGCTGCGCCCCGGTTCCGCGTCGGGCTGCGCGGGCAGCCAGCGGCTCGGGCGCGCGCGGAAAGCTCTGGCTCGGAGTTCGCGATCCAAGAGCCGGGACCCGCGCTCCTGCGTCCTTCCTCCCTCCCGCGCTCTCGGCCTCCCGCTGTCATCTGGGGCTGCTGCTGCTGCTGCCGCCGCCTGGCGGCCGCCTCGGCAAAGACCGGCCCCCAGGCCTTCCCTGTGATTCCGGAGAGGCCTCCACCAGGATGGAAGAGGCAGATCCCTGGGTGCCGCCCCAGACTTGGACCGGCAGGCTACTCGGAGGTAAGAGGGTGGCGAGAGTGGAAGGGAGAGCGGCCCAGGCTGGCCACATCTGATGAAACCGGGAGGTAATCGAGAGCCAGAGGGCGGAAGGTCTTGCCTTCCACGTGAGTCTTATCCTGAGGTTTATGGGATTTATCCAAGGACCGAAGTACAGGAGGGACATGGGCATCCTCGGGTTGTGGACCCGGATGGGGCAGTAAGCCAGCAAGAAAAACTGTTCTGTAAACCAGAGCAAAAAAAGTGTGACGGGAAGAGCCCTTGTGTAAGGGCGCACACAGTCACAATCACTCACATATTCACACACAAGAGAAGACTCCCTGGGCTCCTGGAGGCAGGAGAAAAGGAAGGGAGCCCTCAGATTCTACCT
>PVJI01022429.1:0-25184 GCA_004026765.1 Micronycteris hirsuta | reverse complement strand
ACAGGGACAGGCACTGACCTGCTAGGAAGGCAAGGGCGTCACCTCAGATCCAGGGCTTCTAAGAAGACCTATAGGTGGCCTCTTTCCAATCCCAAGGCTGTCTTCCAAGAAACAGTGTGCACGGCCGTGCCCAGAAAACTGTGAAACAAAACTGCCCTTTAATGGGTTATCAAGGCTGCATGCAAAAAGACGGTGATGAGGAAGAAAATCCTTGTTTAGTATTCCCAAGGCACATCACAGAGAGCCAGGCATGGCAAAGTGGCCCAAGACATAAATTGGCTCTGTCCCTCACAATAGCAGTCACGAGGCGTGCGGAGATTCGAGAATATCAGAGTGGCGCAGGACCGCGGGTCACACGCAATTATTACTTCCCAGTCTCTCCGTGACCTACCCCTGACCCACCGCCTCCTTTTACAAGCGTGGAGAGGATTATGTGGTTTGAGCACAAAGGCTGTGCCCCTCCCCTACTCTGGAACTGCGAGAGCGAGGCTGGAGTGTTTCTGAAGGAAAGGCAGAGGTGGATGAGCATGGCCGTGGCTGTGTACCTGAACCAGAAAGGCAGGAACGAAAAGAAGTGCATGGGTGAGAAGCTGCTCTCGTGTATCCAAAGCGCTTGGTTCATACTGTGGGCTGCAGGCCGGGACAGAGATCTGGAATTTTCCCGCAGCCTCACCTTGTGCAGACTGAAGCCTACACAATGGATGTGGGAAGGAGCCAAAGGCTTCTTACTCCTGAGGATGTTCCACCTGAATCCCCAAGAATACACTTAACAATCTTAGAGCGTGCCAGGTGAAAGGAGAGGCTCAGGAGAACATAATTCCTTAGGACCACATTTCCCTGTGCATGGGACTGAGTAGTCTTCGGGACTACTCAGCATGGAAGAGAACTGCGCAATCCTTTTTAGGGGGAAGTTGGCAAAGACTGCCTCGCTTGGGATTCATGAGATGACCTTGAAGAAGGCCTAATTAATAAATGTCAAAGTCTTGGGGTCCTCGTGGCAGAGGCAGGGAAAATGGGTTTAACAAAAGGTGTAGATTTTAGCTCTCTGAATAGATTAATTACAGCAGACCACTGTCCACAATACTCTCCCCACCCAGCCTGCTGGGACATTCAGGACTTTCAGTACCTGTCTGAGGTATCCGAGGAGAGGATTGTCAGAACACTACGATTGAAAGGAAGAAAATGAGACCATGAAATAATCTGAGAAATTTGGAAGCAGAATAACTTGTGTCTAGGCTTAGATGATATTAACAAATATACTTTCAAAACTAACCTATAATGTTATAAAGCAGTAAGAGAATAATCAAGGGAGTGGCTGCACAGAGCCCTTGGAAGAATCTCAACCGCAGCTGCTCTCACTCACGGAGAGGGACAAGTTGAGAGGGGGCACCCCCTCACCCTCTCCTCCTCGCTCCGCTGGGCACCTTTTCCCAAGTTCAGGTGTCAAGCAGGCCCCCTGCAAACTCTCCCGGTGGCCTGGGTGCCAGAGCAGAGTACAAGCTGCGTCAGACAGAATCATGGCAGGGCAGGCATTTAGAAAGTTTTTTCCTCTCTTTGACCGAGCGTCAGTTCAAAGGAGTGATGAGACACTGTAACCAAGAGAGGTGTTCTGCTTCCAGAAAAATCTCAAGGGGAAGTATTGCAAGCAACACTGTAGCTGTTGGACCCAGCTCTGAAGGAAAGGGTGGAGAGATTCAACCCGGTGGCATGAAAGTTGGAGAGAAAGTTTTTCTTCCGGAATGTGGAGACACCGAAGTGGTTCTAGACGACGAGGACTCTTTCTTATTTAGAGATGGGGACGTTCTTGGAAAGTATGGAGACTGAAGTAGATCTCTATTGCGATGGCATTGCATGAAACTGCCCATTCCACCGAAGTTCTGAAATCTTTCATCATGTAAATAATTTCCGTGCCTCTTTTATAACAAACTCATGATATCAAGAAAAAAAAGGGAAAGAAAGGAAAAGGAAAGAAAGAAAAGAAAAGAGAAACAAGAAAAAGAAAATAACAAAGTTTGACGCTGTGAATCTAGGCTGGCATTCCCCTAACTTCCGTCATGCCCATCCCATCACGTTCAGCGTGTGGGCCCTTTTCTTGTTCTTAATGTTTTTCTTTAAACTGATAGGCACTGTGTACTTACACACACCCTTTTAAAGAAGAAAACTTTATATCACGACTCTAAAATTAAAAACCATATTACTTGGCACTAATAGGAGATAACCATAAAAACAAGTATTTGTGTAGTAAAATCCAAAATAATGTTGTAAAACACTAGCTAGATACTATTACATGCCAGAGCCTTTCAGCCTGAGGCCAGCTCTCTCTTTTAAAAAAGGGGGTTCGCAAGGGATAGACCTGAGAGGGACTGGACAGTGGACGACCCCCTTACTGCATGACTCAGTGCCGTCTAAAATAAGGGTCTGGCCCCCCCGACAATAACCATCTCCAGTTCCACCGACACTCCAGCCGCAGTTTATACGCTGTAGACTTTGGGGAAATGCGTTTTCTGACCCTCCAAGGTGATGTCAACCTCATCCACCCTGAATGGAGTAGCAATGAGATAGGGAAAGGAGACATTCAAAAACGTCTAAAAAACAGATTGGAAGGATTGTGAAGCAGAAACAAAGCAGGAGCAAACATAAAAGGAGCTGAGAGGATGAGCGGATGTCTGAATGTAAACAAAGAGCACTAAGAAAGGGAAGAAGCAAAGCTCTTCGAAGAGTGAAGTGTCTGTGAGGTGATGTCACCACCCAAGAGGATCAGCAGGAGCAGAAATGCGGGCGAACTGCAGGCCATGGCCACTGCTAGGCATAGAGGGGAAACGGAGGAGAGAGAAGGCCAAGAGAAGGTCAGCGGACACCTCTGGTGACCCGCTGCTCAGTCATCGCGTGATCGAACCGGTTGGCTGAAGTAACAGGACCTGTGGCCGAGTCAGGTATTTCAGCGACTTCAACACAGACTTGCTCTTCCTCCCTCTCCCTCCTTCCCCGCCCACCCACCCGGGAAAAAGCCGGGAATTTTGTCCAGCTGAGCTTTACTTCTCAGACAGCTGTTTTGCATGTAGGATGTGAATTGCCCATCACTTAATTTGTTTTTCCAGAAGGAAATAAAAGGTGATTTGTGTAGGTTCAGTGGCCAGTGAGAGCGATAAAATTCTGAACCCGAAGCACCGGCATTCAGTGTCTCTAGTGTTCTGCTATCGAATCTAGTTTACAGCAAAGCAAAGAGGGCTCACTTGGGGCTCCTACAGTTACCATGTACACCTCCGAAAGTAATTTCTAATGATGGGGGCAGGGGAAATACCTGGCTCAAGGCAAAAGCTACGTGTGGACCACGTCTGAAGCTACACATGTGTTAACAAACATAAAGCTGTGTTTTGTTGCTTTAAAAGCTCCACCACCTGGGTTAAAACAGTGACCCAACACAATGAACACAAACATGTAATGCCATCCTTCATTTACACATAATATACAAATCTGTACATATATACGGGTCCGGCAGAAGTAACGCCTGCTCGAGTGTGGTTGGTAGGGTGATAGTATGGGTGTAATAATTTATAGTTTTAATTTGAACATTTCCCCTAAAATATCATAGCGTGTGCTATATTGTTATGTCACAGAATTAGATACTTATGATTTTATAATAAAAGATTTCGTTATTTGTGCCATACCCTGTGTATTTAAGCTTCAGAATGGTGTTTCTCAAGAACTGTTTCAAATGGGACTTTTCTGAATTTTCAAGGACCCTTCCAGTTTTGGTTTGTCTTCACATTGAAAGAATAAAACAGAAGGATAAACTTCCCAGATTTTGATGTAAGGTTTTAAAAACTAATAGATCATATTTATATAGTGCATTGCCGTCTCTGGAGTATTTCTGATACATAACTTTTCCCATCGATCTTCAACATGACCCTGTGAAGCAGGTAAAGTTTACAGAGGCGCTAACTAACTCAGCAAGATTAAACGACTTACCCAAGCCCGCACAGCCAGGAAATGAAGCTGGCACCTCACGGGAGCCTGGGTCGAAGCTGGTGTGTCTCCAGGGGAGGAGAGGCTGGCCGTCTCCTCAGACACCTCACAGGTGGCCTTACTCCATTGAGTCGCCAGGTTGTAAGATCTGTCCTTAGCGTGTAAATGTCCCAGAATTTTGCTCTCAACGTCAACTGAAGCACCCTAACCAAACCCATATGGGACCAAAGTCTACACCAGAAGGCTGGCTTCTTTCTAGTGAGAACTATCACTACCACGTGGACTAGACAGAATGCACTTGCTGGCACACCTCCGCACTCTCCTCTGCAGACAGTCACGCGGGATGACAAGTTACAGTCGCCAGGACAGAAGGGCAGGAGGAGGCAGACGCTGTAATCATCATGTGGCCCATCCCAGAAAGGAGGAAGTTTGGACATGAAGAGATTAGTCAACCTACCAAAAGTCTCACCCCTGGTATGGGAGCCAGCCTTCAAACCCAGGCCCCTCCGCTTTCAAGGCTCTTGGGCCTTCTGGGAGGAAATGAGTAGCAATTATACGGGACAGTGCTGATGGTGGGGGAGGGAGAAGAGGAAGGAGAGGACAGGAGGAACGGGAAGGAGAAGGTCTGCCCAGTCTGTGCTGCCCTGGGGGCAAGGCTATTTATCCTTCTAGGGGCAGAGGTGGAAGGAGGGGAGGGAGAGACCCAGGCAGGCATTGCAGCCCAGCTAGTGCCTGTGTGCTGACTGTCTTCCCACTTGCAATGGGCCAATCTACCATGTGGGGATTTGTACAGCACCCTACTACAGGAAGCAAGTTCCAGCCCACGCCACCCCAAAGTGACTGTACTGTATCACTAGACCCCTAACTCGGGGTCCTGGCCCCACTGTTTCTTTTCTAACTTAAACATGTCATCAGTCAAACTCTCTGAGCCTTGATTTCCCCGTCTGTAAAATGGAACTAAAACTACTTGCTCTACTTTCCTTAAAATAGCTAGTATTTTTGAAGCATTTACCAGGAGCCTCCACTAAGCGCAGCGCTCTTTCTATAGGCACAGTTGTTTTTCTTTTTAATTTTTATTTACTTATATATTTTTAGAGAGAGGGGAAGAGAGGGAGAGAAACATCAATGTGCAAGAGATACATTGATCAGTTGCCCTCAGCTGGGGACCTGGCCCTCAACCCAGGCGTGTGCCCTGACTGGGAGTCGAACCAGCGACCTTTCAGTCTGAAGGCCAGCACTCAATCCACTGAGCCACACCAGCCAGGGTGACACCATTGTTTTTAATTCTTACAACCTTCTCATGATTCATAAAGTAAATTATGACTATACTTGTTTTATAAATGATTAAAATGAGGCTCAGCAGGACTAAGCATCTTGCCCAAGGTGGTCTTAGGGTACTTTCGTTATAAAAATCTGAAAGATTTAAAAAGTTTTAAAAACTCCCTTTTTAAAAAAGTTTTTCGACTCAAAGAGTAACTTTTTTCTTTTTTTTTTTAAACCCTAGTCCTGGGACCAGTGGAAGCTCCTGAGGAGGAAGCATCTGTTTGATCTCATTTCTAGGCAGTGCCTCCTGAGAGGGTGTTCTCACACTGGAGCCGGAAGTCTGCTGCTCTGAATTAGAGCAGCAGAAGAGGGGGGAGAGCTTCTCCATGTAGGTCAGGGCGCATGTGCTGGAAAGGAGCGGGTCTGTGCACGGACGGAAAGCCCCGTGAAGGGCCAGGCTGATGGCCGTTGAGCCCCAGCCCCGGGACCGGCAGCACCAGTGAATGTATCTACGACCAGTGAATGCTTCACATATGCAACGCTGAAGACATGTCAGTGCTTCCCCACGAAATGTCACGCTCTCTGGAGGCGCCTTTCCCGGTGGAGAGGCCTGCCAGTCAAGAAGTGATGCAGGACTTGGATTGAGAGCTTTCAAAAGAACTCCTCGAAATTCTTCTTTTCAGAGCGACGTAAATACCTTACTACTGACATATAATTCAATGAGCAGTAATGGGGGCCCTAATCCCCTCTCCTTTTCTAATTTTATAGCTTCCACATGATTTTTTAGAGGTTTAAAGGTGTCATCTCTTTAGGACCCTGTATTTTTTAATTACCAAAGCAGCTACAGCAGTTATGATCAAAAGCAGAGTGACCTTATTTTATCACTGAAACAAAACTCGAAGCTTGGGCCCAGCGGCAGGCAGTTAATAGGTCATTCCATAAAGATTTATGTATGCTTCGTGGACAGAGAAGAATTTCAAATAGGGTAAGTCGAACTATGAACTCACTTACCTTTAATCACTTTAGGCGAGTTAGGATTTACTTCAGTTACAGGCTGCATCCTGACCAAAGGGGGTTGGCTTTTATGAAGGTTCCAAAAAACACCGCCCTTAAACAATTCTGCGAATAGTAAATTCAGCAACTAATTTTAATCTACCTGCAGGGGAAACAAACACAAGCACCAGGTTTTCTTTTGTTTCGGCAGGAAGGTAGCTCCCCGGTGGGACCCGAGAAGCAGGCTGCGTTTCATAATTGCCTTTATGCACCTGACATATGGAAATACTACACCAAAAATGAAAGCAAAACTCGGGGACAGAAATAGCTGCATGTTGGAGGGAGGGGGGATGCGGGTAGGAGGGGGTGTGGGTCCCTCTTCTTTTGCCTCTGAGATTTAGTGATGGTATCAACCCAGCTTCTAGCTCACTTTGCTGCTGTGAGATTCTTGAGACAAAAAAAATCTGCAATTAAAATTCTTAATCTCTACATCCCTAGTCCACACCCACTATCCTCTTCCCTCAAAAAAAAATCTGTTGCCCGTGCTTTTGTTAACGATCATTTCTTGCAGTGTGGGGTGGGGGTGGGGGGGACGGTTCTCTCAGTAATAACAGCGACATGAGGAAAATGTCTTGACCGCAGCTCACTGCTTCGGGGACCACCGTGAGGCCAGCTGGGGGCGCACAGGCTCAGACCCAGGCCGAGGGCCACGGAGCCAACTGCTTTGAGAAGCAGTGTCTCCGGCCAGCATTAACCTCGTGCAGAAACATGAAAACGGAAACACGGTGATATTTTATTTCATTTGCTGCTCCTCATTCTAGAAAATAGAACCAAGGCCACACATGATTAGAACGAAACAAGGTTATTCTTAGCAAATAAACATTCCGCAGGCAGAATCAATACAAAACGTGGTTTGGAGAGTATTCCGAAAAAAACATTCCGTGGCCCCTCTTCATTGTCCTATCAGGGAGGGCGGGCTGGGGTCAGCAGAAGGGTGGGTGGAAAAGGATGGCCATTTAGAGGATAGGCCTCAGTATTCTTGTTTTTGAAAATAGCCTTCAAATGTATGTAAGCTTTACAAATAAGTTTGTCATCACAGACAGAGGTGTCCTTTCAGCCTGCTTTGGATGAGATAGGAGCGAACGTGGTTGTGAGGAGGCACTGGGATATCTAAATGAAAGGCCACTGGGGTTTTCTGCAATATAAGCTGTCCTTCGCCTGCAATATGAAGTCCACCCAGACCCCCTTCGCTCTTCGGGAGGGAGGTCAGGAGGGGCCAGGCCTCAAAGTGAGGAAGACACGAGGCACAATGGAATAGAAGCGACAGTGTGACTTGTACGTCTGGGCCCTGACACAGTGAATACACGTCTCTAATCACCTGCCTTATTCCCGGCTCTCTTTTTCCCCAAAGCTCTGCTATCGGTTAATAGTCTCTTGCATCTGTCTAGTGGCTGTGTCCCCTCCGTGGGGGAGCTCGCTGGGGCTGGCATGCCTAGAGGAGCAGAGAGGAGTCCCCTGGTGTGTTCCTGCCATTAAGTCAGTTGGTCGTCTTCACTGCGGGAGAGGCGGGGGCCAGGCTCCCTACAGTTCAGATGTCATGGGAAAGAACACTATCACCCAGCTCCATCACACTAAGGCAGATGCTGCTTAGCTCAGGGACTGGAAGAGCCAGCCTTAGAGGATCAGACTTCAGAATGAGACAGAAGTCAGGATGGGGAGCAGGCCCACCTGGCCAGGGGGAGGGAGGCTGGCTGGCATCTTAGGAGGCAGCTCAGTGCCATGGGTATGAGTCTAGGCTGTGGGGTCAAACAGTCTAGGTCCGACTAACCAATCAGGCGCCTTTCTAAATCTCTACAGTTTCAAAGGCAGCATTGAGTTTCCTATTTTCAAAAATGGAAAAACTCTGTTCTGATAATTGCAAGAGATAATGTGCAAATTGCCTGGCATGTAGCAAGCACTCAACAAATGTTAGATTTTATCATCAAAAACAAAACATTCACAATATATGTAAGTCACATCATTACGCTGTACACCTTAAACTTATATAGTGATGTGTATCAATTTATCTCAGTGAAACTGGAAACATTGAATAGAATAAATACAAAAATAATAACAATACAGCAATTATTTTAAAAGGAGTGAACAGATGCCAATTTTCCCAGTGGCATCTGACGTGTGACTGATGGCTCTTTTGTCCCTGAGCCTGGGTTCTCCTGTGGGCAGGTTGAGGGGCACGGACAGCTGGACTTTAAATTGGGCCTTTCACTTCAGCTCCACAGACGTTGATTTTGTGTGGGATGGACTTCTGTGCAGAGGAGCTGGCGTGAAGTAGGCCGAGCTCTCTGTTGGCCATTTTCCCTTTCTGCTCTACCTGGTCTCTACAAGCCGTCTAATGAATATTAATGAAGCAGTATTAATGAATGTCTACCTGAGAGACTTGCAGAGTGGTAACCTCTGACCTTTCATCCTGTCTCCCCTGTTTGCTGGGGTTTCGAGAGTGACAATTACGCTTGTAACATCAATTTTTATTAAATAAGGGAAGAGATGAAATTATGAAAATGAAAGGCTTGGGTGCAGTTGGCGGTGGTGCTTTTTAAAAAATGTGCATTAACTATTAACATTAACTTTGTTCCGGGCACTGCGCCAGCTACTTTCCTTGTGCTCTGCCCTTCAGTCATGGCAAGACCCACGTGGAAGTCGCTTTAACTCTGCTTTCCTGAGGATCAGAGGAGTCAACTGACCCGCTCTGGGTTATGGAGCTGCAGTGGCGGAGTCCTAACCTGTCGGTAGCTGCATCTAACTACCCATTCGCTCCCTAAATATTTTGGGGGTGCCTGCTACATGTTATTCACTGTCTAAGTGTGGGGGACATAGTGGGGAGCCAGAGAGGCCCAGTCTTGGTCCTCACGGCCTCCTGAGGACAGCAGACAAATAAAGAGGCGATTGTCATTTGTTACAACACAGAGAGTGTGGGGTGGTAAAGGCATTCCAGGAAGGACCAAGGGCCTCTGCCAAGGCCCAGGGGCCAAACGGACAAGGCGCATTAGGGGAACTGCGAGGAATCCACTGAGGTGTCGCCATCTCTGCTGACGAGAGGCAGGCTGGCTTTGAGTTTATCTGACACAATGTACTTTCCGACCCTGTGATGTTTCCTGAAGCAGTAATGCGGTCTCTGAGGAAGCCTATTTCTCCAACCATCACTGTCCGAAAGATCGGGAACCAAGGTTTTTCCAGGGTTGTTCTGTGCTCCTGCACCTCCAGGCGGGAGAGGGGCAGCCCTGACCGGGTCACAGATTCACCAGGAAGTCACTAAAACAAGACACAGCATGCACACGCAGGCCCCGTGCAGGGTCCCCATGTCCCAGAGGGGCAAAACATCGCTCCTCATAACATCACTTGACCTTGACCACCTAAGATCACGGTGTGCCAGGCTGTTGTGCACTTGCGCTGCACAGGCACCGACTTGTTCAGTCTTCATCACAACCTTCTGAGGCAGAGCAATTACTCCTAATGCTTCAGATGGGGAAACTGAGGCACATGCTTTCACACAAACAGGTGCCAGAACCAGTATTTAAGCCCAGGGCAGCGTGTCAGAAGTATATTCAAATTGCTAAAGGTGCGTGGAATCATCTATGTAAGTGACGAGAGATGAGCCATAGTTCTTCTCTGGCAGTACATGAATTGAAACCATTTATGGGCAATCTCGTGGGTACATCTACCACCTCCCACACTCGCCCCAGTGCTGTTGACTCACCACCTCCACCCCTTCGCCAAACAGCCAGATGTTGTCAGCCTCGTCACTGTTAGCGGAGCAGCGAGCAAGGGCATCCCGCGCAAACCTCGGCTCCACGGAAGCGGAGTCACCGCCTGTAGGTGGGTGTTTTTTTCCGAACTCTGGGTCCTCCTCAGATTGTTCCAGAAAGGCTCGGCCTAAGGTAGGTGGCAGTGACATGCGGCAGTCTTTTGTTCCTAGAGAAGCACCTTAGGGCTCCTGACATGATCACGTCCCACTCCAGGAGAGTCTGATTTAGTGGCTCTGGGAAGGGGCTGGGGTGTGCAGATTAAAACAACGTAAACTCCGTGGGTAATTATGATATACTGCTGAAACTAACTCAGAGCCACTGGAGCTGGTCAATCAGAGGGGGTCGTTAATACGTCTGGTTAAGAATGTCTGACAGCAATGATGATGATGATTGAATTAATGAAGTAATGCCTCCATGAAACCTTGGGGTGTTAATGCTCCAGACTGTTTGGCTATTTCATTAGAAATAAACAGAGTTCCCTGCCTTTGCTGTGCCACAGTTTTGTCAAAAGACCCATCTCTTTTATGGAAAGCTACGACCTGGGACCTCCGTGTTCCTTTCTCATCATCAACGTGCAGCTCTGTGCCTCTTGATCCATCTTCCCTCCAGGTTTTATTCGAGTTGCTCCCTGGTGTTCCTTTTCCTGTGTTCACGCAGTGGTTAGCTTGCGTGCTTACCTTGAGGTCAGTGGTTACTCCCCAGCTCTGCTTTTATCTGCATAGGAATTTCTGCGTCTCTTGTTACATTAGCCTATGTGGACCCGATGCTCGGGAGATGCTGTGACTAGCATTTTGCTCGAGGCCTATCGGAATCACTGGTAGAGAAGGAGAGAAGTCCAGTTTAGATGCAGAGGCCAGCTCTGTTCATTTTCCCCAAAGTCGTAAAAATAATATGATCAACGTCTTGTGGGGACACTTCTGAAGAATAAAACAGCACTAAAGACCTTTCCAGGTTCCTTGTCATAATGATAATAACATTATCATAATGATTAACACTGTTACTGTGGAAATGATACAATTAACTTTTTTCCTGATGGGTGCTGATTCTATCTCCAAATTGTGATGAATCTTTCTGTGCAGTGTATATAAATCTTGAGCATTGCTCACATCTGCTGGTGTATCGGTTCCTCTCCTCCCTCCCTCCCTTCCTTCCTTCCCTCCATGCATATATATTTTCAGGAAGTACAAAGATTTGAAGAAAAAAGTTACCACCAAACACAAAACCCCCTCAAGTTTAACATATATGTGGTTCAACTGGAAATATAAGGAACTATAAATTTATTGCCATGGCCTAATTTGTCCATGCTGTTTAAAACTAACAAATTATAATTTTGAAAAATATCAGAAAAGCAAAGTGCATCAGCGCTCTCATCTTACATTGTGGAGAAGACGCACTCTACAACATCGCGAGAGCAAGGCCTGTGATTTGGGCATCTCTCCATTGACGGAGCCATGTCTGCGGAGCACGGTGGCACTAGAGCATGCATTAGGTTGAGTGACGTAGCAGCTGGCCCAAAAGGAGAAGCCCGCTCACTGTTTTGCTTGCACCGCCCCTGCCTGGCTGCAACTGAAGAAGCGAAACGGTCTGAAGTGAAATTATGCAATAATGGCTTGTCATAAACAATGGCCTCCATGTGTGAAATTTAATGCAATATTAACTCTCAAATGAGTGTTAACTTTAAAAAGCAGACAGAAAAAAAAAAGACTTTGTCTTCCCAAAACACATCCTTGCCATCATTTAAGAGGCAATGCTAGAGTTGCCCATCTCATTGTGATTCTTTTCCTATCAGGAAACTCTCAGTCTGCAGACTCCCAGTCGGGTGCCCTCTGAGGTTCCCAGTGGTTTCTCGGCTGTCAGGCCTGTTCTGGGTTCCAGGCTCGAACTCGACGAGATGCAATAGAATGTTTGGCTGAAATTGCACAGCCCGTCTGGACTTTAAAACTAAATCTCATCTGCCATCTGGAATGGCTGTAAAATAAATAAGAAAACTTAAAATTCATAATTGGAAATCCGAAAGCCCTTTCCACTGTTTCATGCTTGAAGCTACTAAATAAAGTGCTTTTGGAAAAATAGCTCCTTAATTTTCGGCACTTATAAGTGACCTCAGTTTGGCTGTACAATACAGACACTGTTCGCGACTTCAGTCAACACAAAAATCACTGTTGAAGGAAAAACACGTATTGGAAATTCAAACAATAGTTCAAGGTAAGTAGTAACAAGCAGGAAAAGAAAAGAAGTTACGTGCTACGAAGTCTATGACTCTGTAAGAATTCACAGGTCATCACATTGGATCTACTTGTTCTTAATATGAGCTGTGCCCTCAGGAAAGCTATGACTACTGCATTGCTTCAGTAGTTAGGCATGTCAGTGCATTTGAAAGTGCATTCTATATAGAAAAGTATAAAAATATGCCATAAAATAGAAATAATCTGAAAGGACTGTTATTATTAAATGGAAATGATTATTTAAAATGGACAGACATTTTGGGGGTATTCTTAAAGTATAATATTCCCCCAGATAATTGAAACATACTCTAAGCACCAAAAGTTTAAAGTAGAATTTTTTAAAGATTTTATTTATTTATTTTTAGAGAGAGAGGGAAGGAGTGAGAGAGGGAGAGAAACATGATGTGTGAGAGAAACAGCAATCAGTTGCCTCTTTCATGCCCCCAGCTGGGGACCAGGCATGTTCCCTGACTGGGAATCAAACCGGTGACCTTTCAGTCTGCAGGCCAGCGCTCAATCCACTGAGCCACACCAGCCAGGTTTAAGATAGAATTTTTGAGTGTTCGTTTTGTTGAACTTTAGGTAGACATCTTTTCAAATGGATTTATATTGCATATTGAATATAATTTAACTTTTTAATGAACTAGCTTAAATGTCAAAATGGAGGGGCAGAGAGTGAAGTAAAATCAGAAACAAGGAAACAATATCATCTTTTTCCCCTAAGCCCTGCTCTTCCTCTTCATTGCCATGCATCGCACTTTCTAGGGCAGGAATATGGACACTATCTTTAATCCTCTCCCCTGCCATCCAATCAACTGTTCTATCTGAATGGCTCTTCAAATGCCTACTCTTCTTCTTCCCCAACGATATAGTTCAAGTCATTCCTATCTCTTGGCTACATGGTCGAAAGCGTTTTTTAAACTGGTGTCCTGCCTTTATGTAGGCTGACCACCCTGAAGTCCATTCTCCATTTTATAGCCACAGCGATCCTTCTAAAAATGCACGTCTGATCTAATCATTCCTCTGCTTAAAACCCTTTAATGGCTTCCTATTGCTCTCAGAATAAAACCCAACTCCTTAATGTGGCCTCCTTAGAGGCCCTCCGTGATCTGATCTCCATTAGCTCTGTTTTTTGTCTGCTCGATCTAGCTGTGTCTGATGGATTGTGAGATTCTCCTACTCAGATGGTGGGCTTGTCAATTTCTCTTTGTAATTCTGGTGGTTTTGCTTTCTGTAATTGAAAGCAATGTTATTAGGAACATTTAACTTCTTGGTAATGACCCTCTTTATTTCTATTAACAAATTTGTTTTAAAGGGCGTTTTTTTTTTTTTGTCTGATAACAATGCTTCATCAGTTTTCTTTCCGATAATATTTTGATAATTTTTTTATCCCTTTATGTCTAGTATTTCTGTGGTTCGGTTGTGTCTTGTGCTAGCGTTATATACCTGAATATTATTTTACACCAACCTGATAATCTGTCTTTTATAAATAAATAATTTAAATCTGTATGGTTTTGTGTTTGCTGGTATTTTGGACTTAATTCTGCTATTCTCTTGTGCATGTGCTGTGTTTGACATGCTTTTCTTCCTTTTTTCTTCTCCTTTTCTGCCTTCTATTGAATCATCAGATTTTTTTTTTAAGATTTATTTATTTATTTATTTATAGAGAGAGGGGAAGGGAGGGAGACAGAGAGGGAGAGAAACAGCAATGTATGGTTGCTCCTCACATGGCCCTCACTGGGGACCTGGCCTGCAACCCAGGTATGTGCCCTGACTGGGAATTGAACCGGGACCCTTTGGTTCCCAGCCCACGCTCAATCCACTGAGCTACACCAACCAGGGCAGGTTTTTTTTTTTTTTTTTTTTTAATATCAAATCTTCCTAACCATTGGCCACATTTTTCTCGCTTCACTTTAGAAGCTCTAGATCAGCTTTTCATTAACATAAAATTTTGTACAAAGTATTCAAAGTCATTATTTTGCTTTAACTACCCATTATGTATTTGCTTTCTCCTTGTTATTTTTTAACACTAGAGTAGTTATTTTTAATTCTACCACCATATTTGATTAATTTCTCCCCTCATCAGTACCTCTTGTATTCCATGCTTTCTCTCTGGGCTCATTTTTATTAGGGGAAGTACATTCTTCAGTAGTTCCTTTGGTGCAAGACTGTGAGTGTTAAACTCTCTTAGTCTTTTATGATTGAAGTATCTTTGTTTCGCCCTCTCCCTTAAATGACCGGTTTATCTGGAAATCAAACTCTCTGTTGAGAGTGCACTGTTCAATACTTCCAAGATACTTAATTGTCTTTGTTTCTGTTGTTGCTTTTTAGCGCTGTATTCATAGTCCTTTTGTAGATAATCAATGTTTTCCCCTTTGGTAACTTGAGATTTTATCTTTTTCCTTATTGCTCTGTGGTTTCGCTATAATGTGACAAAAGAGTCAGTTTACTTTTATTTATCTTGCTCATTACACATGGTGTTCTGATGCTTTGATTAGAAAACCTTCGTCATTTCTTCCTGTTTTAAAAGTATCAGTTCTCACCCTGGCTGGCATAGCTCAGTGGATTGAGCACGGGCTGTGAACCAAAAGGTTGTCGGTTCGATTCCCAGTCAGGGCACATGCCTGGGTTGCAGGCCAGGTCCCCAGGGGGGCCACGTGAGATGCAACCACACATTGATGTTTCTCCCCATCTCTTTCTCCCTCCCTTCCCTTCTGTCTAAAAATAAATAAATAAAATCTTAAAAAAAAAAAGTATTGCTTCTCCACTCTTCCCTTCAGTTTTCAGTTTTTCCTTCTGGAACTCCTGTGAGACATATGTCGGTGCCACTCAACAGAACCCCATGGATCTTAACTTTTTCCACATTTTCAAATCTCTTTTTTATTCTCTACTGTGTTCTGAGTGAATTCTTCAGTATATCTCTTTAATTCATTACTTTTTCTCTTCAACTTTGGTTGGCTCCCTAGTTAACTCCAGCTATTGACTTTTTCATTCCAATGATCATATTCTTATTTTTAAGATTTCTATTAGTTTTTTCATTTTTATCTGTTCTCAATTCAGCTGTATTTGTCCCCCAATTTCGTCTTTTTAAAATGAGTGCTATGCCTTCATGTGTGACTTTGAGAATGTAAAAATATTAATTAAAAAAATCTTTGTTAGCCCTGACTGGTGTGGCTCAGTTGGTTGAGTGTCGTGCTGAAGAGTAAAAGGTCGCTGGTTCAGTTCCCCGTCAGGGCACTTGCCTGGGTGGCAGGCCCCACACCCTGGCTTGGGGCGTATGTGTCAGAGGCAACAGATTGATGTTTCTCTCCCTCTCTTTCTCCCTCCCTTCCCCTATCTCTAAAAACAAATAAATAACATCTTAAAAAAAAAATCTTTGTCAGACTCCATAGAGTTAATTTTATCCGGAGTAAATTCATGTTCTGATTGTTCATTCTGTTGGCCCTCTCTCTTAGTATTAGATATTTCTATGTGTTTGGAACTTGGTGGTCACGCTCATATTGAATGGGAAGTTTTTGTTTGCTGTTTTCTGTTTTAGTTGGTTTAGTGTTGTTCTTTTCCTCTTGCCCTCTCTGTGCTCACCCCTCCACGTTCAGAGATTTTTGCCTCCCCCTGCCTCCCTGGACCTCCATTCTAGAACAGGATGTAATGTTGGCATTTTGATGCTCCTACCCCACAGCGATGTGAGAATGTTGCAGAACCAATCACATGGCCAGCTGCTTGGCTTGATTCCTGACGCCCAGGCTGTGTCTTTGTCCTTCCGCTTCCCCAGGCAGTGGATTGGCAACTGTTTATTTGCAGCCTCCTTTTATGAGCTGCTGACTTCAAGACCTAAGCGTGGCTCCTGTCCCTCAACTTGTTGGGAGAGCACCTTTAGTTCCCGTCCCACTGCAGGGGACACAAATCTTGGCTTTCAAAACAGGCCCACTGGAGTCCTGTGGCTTCAGTCTTGCCAAGTGCTGCTTCAGTTCCATTTCTGATCTATAAAAAGGTTCGTTTTTGAGCCTGGCTACGTCCTTTTGGTTTTCTCTTTCTATATTTTAGCTATCATTATTATTGGTGTGCAGTAAAGGGAGTGGATCAAAACATGACCTTACTGCACCAACTGGAGCAAAAATCTTTTGGTGTTTACCTCTCCAGCTTTATCTCTCACTATCCCTTTGGCTACAATCTATGTTCTAACTACAGTTAATTGCTTTAGAAGACCAATAAGTTGCATGTCCTTTCCCCTCCCCTAGCAAAAAGTTGGAAGACAAAGAAGATAGTCAAGATTTTTTAAATGTCAGCTTTATTACAGATAAGTTAATAAAGAACGAAGCTCTAGATGTGTAATCCAATAGAGCTTGCTAACACTCTGCAACTCTCAACCATGATGTAACATAGCTTCCGAAGAGCTGACCAGAGGGGAAGGCTGCGTCTACAGAGCAGTACATTTACCTGAGATCATTATCTGCACTGGTCTGGGGCAGAAAGGGAACAAGAAAACGCATCCTCAGTAATTGGGGGGCTTTTTACTTTTACTACTATTTTAATTTTTTATGGCCTTAATGGCTAAAAAGGTTGGCAATGGTGACAGTGGGGGGGCTCTTTTTAATAGATTAGCTCCACCCAGTCAAAAACTATGAGCCAATTTATGTAATGATATTTACCAATCAAGCAACTCACTTCTGAATGTAAGGCATTTATTTACATAGTCATATGGCACGGGAGCCAGAAGTTGGATTCTAATGGAATACCCTTCCAACACGCCCCCTACCCGCGCCCCATGGGAAAATGGGGCCAGGGGAAGGGAGGTTCCCTGCACGTGTGCCGCGCTCTTTTTCCTTCGTCTGAGTCTCTGTACAGGTTCTTCCCACCTCTTTCTCTGCCAACTCCTTACTCACCCTGACGGCTGTCATAAAAATAATAGTTACTATTTACCGACTCTCAACTGTGGGGAAGCACAATCACATACGTTACCTCACTGAAGTCTCATAGCAACCCTATGGGTTTTCATTCTCATCTTAGGGGTGGAGAAACTAAGCATAAGGAAGGTTTCCAGTGTTTCTGCCATCACCCAGGTAAATGGCAGAGGTAGGATTAGGCCCAGGGTTCTCTAGTTCAGACCTTATATTCTCTTCATTGTAGCCAGCTGCCTCCCATATTTTATTCATCTTTGGACAAGCTCAATACTATTTAATGAATGAATATGTAAATCCGTGGGACATATTCTCAAGCTCACCGCCTTGAGTGGATTAAAAATAACTTTCATGTGAGGATTTATAGAGAATGCTGAACCTCCTTTGGCGTCAGATTGCTCTTTATAAAGGTGGACACGAACATCCAGTTTTGAAGTTGTGTGTAAGGGCTGCCTCTGCTGCCACCTCTGTCCAGCCCTTTCAATTTTAGGTCTTCTTCTCTGGGCTGCCCAGGAAGACAGCTGCTCTCTCTTTGTTCTCTCCACTTTGGTCCCTGGCCCAAGCCTGCTGGCCACCTTAAAGAGTGGGTTCCTCCGGTCCATGATCCTTTCCACTCGTAGAACCACTGATGCTTTGCATTCACATCCCACCGGCAGTCACAGCGCCTGTGTGCAAAGACATGCTGTGTATTCGCCAGGCCTCTTTGCGCAGCAAACCACAGAAACTAATTTACCAAAAAAGAAATTTATAGCTTCGCACAAATGAGAAGTTCACAGGATGAAGTAGCCTTAAATATGGCTGGATTCAGAACAGAAATAGATTTACTATGAGCCCAGTGGAGCCACCTTCTGGGTTCCTCATTGCTTGGCTGTCTTAGGCACCAGGAGAGGCCCTAGCAGTAAATTGACAGAGTCTACACAGTCATATGTTTTTCTAAAAGTTGTAAATTTCACTTCCCCCAACCAGAGAGTGTTGGGGGATTAGGGCCAGGAAAGCTATATGCAGGAAGAGTGAAGCAGGGGAGGGTTCTGAATAAGTGGCAGGAAAAAGCGCTCTGCTCCCTAGGCTGGAATAGCACCCTTCTCTCCTCCTGCTGAATTAAAGACTCAGCTCCGGTGCCACTTGATCTAGGAACCCTCCCTGGTGCACTCCCAACCCTCCTCCCCTCACTTGGTGCTCTTGCACTGTTCCCAGGAGCCCCTGGGGCTCTACTCTTAACAGTAAGTGCTCTTCTCCATGTCTTGTACTTGTCAGTGCTCATGTGTCCCCACGCCCGGCCGTGAGCTCATTGAAACAGGAAATCTGACTTGGTTCTCCAATCTCTAGCACCTCGTAGAGGGTCTGTCACACACTAGTCCTTCAACAAAGAACTTTTCTGAGCAAATAAGCAAATGAGCCTCAAACACTTTGGCTCAGAGAGACAGCTGAAGCTTTTTGGGCCTTGCTAACTTTCATGGAGCTAAACTGAGTGTTTCATAACATTGAACTTCAGCTTACTCCTGACCTCTGAGGGAAAAAAAAGCTTCATAGAACAACGATTTTCGAACTTATTTTTATCTCATGGCACACATCAACTAATTACTAAAATTCTGCAGCACACCAAAAAAAAAATATTTTTTCTCTATCTGACCAAAAAACAGGTATGATTTTGATTCATTCACAGTGGATGGCTATTGCTGTGTTGGCTGTTGTCATTTTTTTAATTTGACAATCTAAGGGGAAAAAGGTCAGTGCCCCTGACTAAACAGTCGGGATTGCGTGCTTTACTAGTTCTTGCAGCGCACCACTTGAGCATTGCTGCACAGAAGAATGCAAGAGCAGAAAGAACAGCGCAAATGCCTGGTCGTTTTTGCCTCTCTCTATTTTTTATATTCCTACATTTCTCTACACATGATCCCGTGTGGTAATTTCTTCTCTAACATCTTTCTTGGATACCTTAGAAACTAGTTTAAAGTAAAAAGGAACAGGTTATATAAGTATATAAAAAGCCTATTTTTGCATGCCAATTGTATTTTTCCCCCCTCTAGCATAGGACTCCAGTTTCATTAACAGAGCCAGAAGTGTGTGTGTGTGTGTGTGTGTGTGTGTGTGTGTGAGATGGGTGTTAAAATTGTTCCAATAATGGAAAAGTAAACATATGACTGAACAAACACACAAGTAACTTTTATGTTGCAATACATAAATGGATCTCAGGAATGGCCCTACAAATCTGAAATATGTAAGGGTCAATTTTGTTGTCAGGAATTTAATAATTTTAATTTCCTAAAATACTATTGAACTGATATAGATTTAGGAAACGGAAATCGCCACTGTGTAGCCACTTTGGAATCTTGTCTACACCTTTGATCAAAGCATGACGACTCCTGGAGGATGATGTGTTGCTGCTAGAGCCTCTAGAATGAGATCTTTCCCTGTTGAATATACACGGTCCAGCACAAACAACGTCCCTTTTTGTCACAAAATCATAAGCATGTGATTCTGTAACAACAACATCACACTCAAGCACATCATGTGACATTTTAGGTGAAATGTTCAAATTGAAACTATAAATTATCACACCAGTATTATGACCCTGCCAACCACAGTCAAGCAGGTGTTCCTTCTGCGGGACCCTGTATATTGATTTATTTCATGTAGATTCTGCTTTCTGTTGATGACCCTCGGGGAGACCCGTTCGTGTGTTCGGCTTGATAAAACTGAGTCCACCTATTTGAAACTTGACCCTAACTTTCTCAAGTATCAGTTTCTTTAAAATTATTTATTTAATTATAAAAACATAAACAGAACCCAAGGGGAAAATCATATGCAATTAACATAACAGTTGTATTTTTTCAAATGTTCCCTTTTGATCTTTTTTATATGCACATTTTATATACTTGTAAATCATAATTTATGAATAAGCTTGCAACTTCCTTAAAAAAAGAACAGTACTGATTCTTTTAAAACATTTAAGACAGATTGAGTTTCTAGAAGACAACCCCCCTTCCCCATACTTTTTGATGCTGGTGTAGGATTATAATAAAGTAACTGAGAGCATCACCAATGGCCTTATATTGGAGACTGCATTTGGACATCTTGCAGTCACCCCAAATTTAAATAATGATGTTTTACTCTCCTGAAGGGAAAATGAATCTTGCAAAACAGGCAAGGACAAGGAAATGGAAGGGGCACATATCAACCCCCCCCACCGGCTAATAGGCTGAGCCTGTGTAAGTCACACTTAACTACGTGATGGCAGCTTTCACGTATCTCTGTGATTAGATGTTAACCTAGATAATATTTACTTTTCAAGACTCATATAACTTGCTATTTCATTCAGAGGTCAATATTTATTTTCCAAAGTGTTTTCCTTTCAGAGAGGCTCAGCATTGGAAACCTACTGATAAAATCGACAGTTTATAAAGACACATTGGGAAGGCAGTGAGTTATTACACGTACTCTTCCCAAGTGCCAACAGAAGTCTCAGTTTGGATTGGGTACTCCACCGCCAGCCGGCCCAGTGGGTGCGCTCGAGTGCTGGCTCTTAACATTTGTATGTCTTGGATTTGGTAGAGCAGGGCCCATGACAATGACTTCTTTTGTCACATGGTAGGTAGTTAGATATGCAGAGCTTCTGGAAATAGTGCAGACTGGAATGTACTTTGGATTGTGCCAACCAACATGAGGATATTTTGCTTGTTTTTAACCTATGGCTGATCAACCTCTCCTCCCCTTCTGCCCTGCCACTTAAGGGTCCCCTCTCCAATTCCCAATCATCAGTAAGGATATGTAGAGGGGATGACAATTTATCATAATATTAGAACAAAACACCATCTGGAAGGAAAAATATATTACATAGAAATTTTTTTTTTCACTTAATTGTAACGTGGTTCTTCTCAATACTAGGGACAACGACATCCACCCAGACTGCTTTTAAGCCTGATTTCAAACAATCCTGTTGTGTTTTTGGGTTTCAGCTCCTCATGAACATTTAGTATCTGTTTCATGGGAGCGGTGGGGGGCAGGAGCGTGAAGATGACAGGAAGACGTCTTCCAGACCCAGCACCAGGAGCAGGCTGCTGTCAGAGGCCCCAGAAAGGAAATCTAATGGAAAGGGCAAGGTTGCCATTTTCTTTTTATTTACTCTAAAAATGTTATTTAGTTATTGATTTTAGAGAGGGGGGGAGGGAGAGAGATATCCGATTTGTTGTTCCATTTATTTATGCATTCATTAGTTACATGGGCCCTGACAGGAGATGGAACCCGCAACCTTGGTGGTGGGGACCACGCTCCAAGCCACTGAACAACCCGGCCATGACACCATTTTATTTTTAACACAGAGCCTGGCTCGTGGTGGAGGCTCAATATTGACGGCTCGAGAGCTTCGGGTGCCCAAGTATGTGCACATGGGCTGCGCGGAAGAAGTTTGAGACCTTGTCGTTGGGCCCTCGGGAGCACTGGTCTATAATTAAGACAAGACTTCCACACAGCAAAATTAAAGGTAAGCCTGAGCTGTCAGAACCCTTAATTCCAGTTACCCGTAATTGCAGGGGAAGCTCCGCCACCCGAGCCTCCACCCTGCAGCCCAAGCGCCGGTCCACCCGCCCAACCGGCGAGGGCACAGCGCTTGGCACCGGCGAAGTTACCAGCGTAGCGCAGATGGGCGACCGTCTCTCCCCTGGCGCGCCCAGACGGCGGCCGCGGCCGGGCGCTTCCGGGGGCGCGCGGGCGCTGGAGCTCGCAGCGGCGCGAGGCCGGAGCGCGGCCGGCGGGGCGGGGGAGGGGCGGCGGCGGCGGCGGCGGCGGGGCCGGGAGCGTGCGCGCGCACCTCACACTCCGCCGCCCGGGGACGCCCACTCGCGAGTCCCGGCCGTCAGGCCAGCCCGCGCCCTGGCGCCCCCTCCCCCCGCCCCCAGGCTCCCTCTCCGGCGTGTGCCTAACGGGCGTCGGTCCCCGGCTGGGCGGCGCTCTCCGGGCCTAAGGCGGCAGGGGCGAGGACCAGGTGGCAGCCCCGCACCGCGCGGACGCGCCGCCTCTCCCGCAGCTGCCGTCAGAGCGATCCGCGGCGAGGGGCCGGAGGCGGCACGGAGGCGGGCCTGACGCCGGTCGGCGGCCAGGCCGACCTCTGCCCGCCGAGGCGCGGCCGCTCCCGCGCGCCCGCGGCCGCCTCCTCCCCGGAGCCGAGCGAGGAATGAGCAGGCGCCGGCCCCGGGCTCTTGGACCGAGGGGCCGCGGCTCGGCTTCTCCCCACGCCGCGGAGCCGCGGGGGCTCGGTCACCGCGACCGGGCGCGGCGCGGGCAGCGGCGGCCTCGCTCCGGGGGCAGGCGCCGGGGTTAACTTCCCCGGCCGCGGGGAGGAGGAGGAGCAGCCGGCGGGGGCGGCCCCGCGCTCCCTCCCCCTCACACGCCGGGGCTTCTCAGTGGCCGCCCGAGGAGGAAGTTCCGCTCCCTGACAGAGCCGGGCGGTAGCAGCAGCGGCGGCGGCGGCGGCGGCGGCGGCGGCTGGGCGGGCGCTGGTATTCGGGACGCGGATGCCCTTCGCGCCGGCCGTCCACTGGGCAGCGTCGGAGCTCCGGCCGGAGCCGGGGGGCCGCGTCGGGGGGCGCGGGCGTCGGGGACCTTCTGCCACTTCGCCCAGCGCCGCGGCTCGGGCTTCCTGAGGAGGTGGGAGACCGCCCTCCCTGTTGGCCGACTTCCGAGGAGCCCCTGGTGTTTCCATCACTGCGGTTGAGCGGTGCTGGAAGCGAAGCAGAAGGGGAGTGAAGTGAGCCCGCTGCAACTCCTCGGGGCCGGTCAGGCCCCCTCCGGGGGCGGGAGCCCACGCTGGAGCATCCGCTGGGGTGCGGGAATGGGAGAACCCACCTTGCATCGTTTCTGCGGCGTTGCTCGCCCGACCCACCCTTAGGAATGAGAAGGACACTTTTAAGAGCCTCGATGAGGTCCTGAGAGCCAAATGGCAAAGAAGATACCACAGGACAGAAACTAGTGATCGTCCGGGGGGGCCACACACGTTTCCGAAGGTAATTGGACAGGCATGGGAGAGGTGTCCTATTAAAAAAGCACAGCAGCCCTGGACGAGGAGAAAAACTGAATCTTCCCATTTTTGCCAAGATTTTGGAGACTGCTCAGTGTATTGTACGCTTGATGGAAGATGACGACTTTGTAAAATACTCCGTCCAAGAGCGTAAACGATGACTACCCCCGCCCTGCTGCCCCTGTCTGGACGAAGGATACCACCCCTGAACTTGGGGCCGCCTTCCTTCCCGCATCACAGGGCTACCCTGCGACTTTCGGAGAAGTTTATCCTCCTCCTCATTCTAAGTGCCTTCATCACCCTGTGTTTTGGGGCATTCTTCTTCCTTCCAGACTCTTCAAAACACAAACGCTTTGATCTGGGTTTGGAAGACGTGTTAATTCCTCATGTAGACGCCAACAAAGGGGCCAAACACCCCGGAGCCTTCCTGATTCATGGACCCGATGAACACAGACACAGGTTTGTTTATTTCAGAAGTTCTGGTATTAACATTGGGCAGAGCAAGGTATGGTTTGTTGCATCAGATATCTCTTTTGCCCCCCCCCCCCCCACCGCAGTCAAATGTAATTTTCCGAGTCCTGAGACTTATTTCAAAACTGGTTGAGTAGAACCATAGACTGAAGGGGCCCCTAGAGCCCCATCTAAAGTCCAGCTCCTTCGTTTGATGTAGGAGAAACATTTGCGTCCCGAGGCAACCTAAAGAGTGACATATGTTGTGCCTGCCTTTATTAAGAATGTGTTGCATTCAGTCGTCGTGCCACGCGGGGAAATAGGTGTATTGAGTCCTGACAGCGTCCGTGGGTTTGCCAGGTACGGACTGGAAGACAGTCTGTTGAGGGTTCACCTTCTTTCAGATCCCCGGATCTGAAGTGCGCTCGCTCTGGGGAGAGTTTGGCCAAATTAGGATAAACTGGGAGCTCTAGTTACAGTATTTTTAAGTCATTTATGTAATTTGTATCAAAAGAAGAGTTTGGGAAAGTAGTTTACTTTTCCGAAACCTGCACTTTTTTTTTTCCATCTGCTGAATCTTTCCCTTCTTTTCTCTGATTCTTAAAATAATTTTGAGTATGTGATAAAAGTCATATGCTTGAATTGTTTTCAACTGACAGTTTTAACTTCTTATCCTGCAGGAGGTTTTGGGGAAAGCTTAGGTTCAAATGTGAGCCTAAGTTAAATAGTTGGGAAAATGCACTGTTATAAGGAGAGCTGGTTTTTTCCTTTTTCCTTGATCTTGTTAATTTATTATTTCCTTGCTGGTTCTTTTACTTCTGGCTTAACCTTATGGAATAGTTCTAATATTGTTTCATGCCATTCTTTTATAACAAAAGTATTTTTGGGATTTTTGCCATCATTTTCAACTTCTATACTCTTTTGTATTTGTTTCTTTTATTTTGCCTTTTGCTCTTTACGACTTCAAAAAAAACCTGATGTGGTCTGTGAAATATGCTGCTGAAAATTAACACTGAAAGTACTTGTTTTCCTTGAAAATCTTATTTCCCATGGTATTTATATAAGCTATGATAAGTAGTTGAAAAAAAAATTTTTGAGCTCTTTGATGGCTGTGCATTAACATTATTTAACTCTGCCAGATGTTAAGCAGTTTCCCTTATATTTTAAGTATGGTCTAAAGGTAAAAAGTATATATAGTTTATATATATTTAACCTTCTAGTTTAAAAAGTCACATAGAAAAATTCTCAGTTAAGTGGAATTAAGATTTAAAATTTAAATGAAAATACAGATATTTTTAAAATATCACATTTTTAAAATGCACATTTTTAAAAGCCTACTCAAATCTCTTAAGTAAGAGTTCTGAAATTTATATAGCCTGTGAACACCTGTGCTTGTGTATTGCTATCCAGAACTATTGGGTTCCTGACTTTGCAGTGAGAGATTGATTATTGAATTTGGGTAGCAAGGGGTAATAAGTGAGCCAAATCCTGAGTTTTGGGTAGTGAGAGTCTGAGTAGCAAGTGATATATATGAGAATTTATTCAAATCTTTCTGGTTCCTTAGTTCTAGAAA
>PVJI01022428.1:0-25287 GCA_004026765.1 Micronycteris hirsuta | reverse complement strand
CAACATCATTAGCCATCAGAGAGATGCAAATTAAAACCACAATGAGATACCACCTCACACCAGTCAGAATGGCCATCATCAACAAAGCAACAGATAACTGTTGGAGGGGATGTGGAGAAAAGGGAACCCTACTGCACTGCTGGTGGGAATGCAGACTGGTGCAGCCATTGTGGAAAACAGTATGGAACTTCCTCAGAAAGTTGAAAATGGAACTGCCTTTAGACCCAGCAATTCCACTACCGGGATTATACCCTAAGAATCCTGAAAAACCAATTCAAAAGAACCTTTGCACTCCTATGTTCATAGCAGCACAATTCACAATAGCTAAGTGCTGGAAACAACCTAGGTGCCCATCTACAAATGAATGGATCAAGAAACAATGGTACATTTACACAATGGAATTCTCTGCAGCAGAGAGGAAGAAGGAGCTTATACCCTTTGCAACAGCATGGATGGAACTGGAGAGCATTATGCTAAGTGAAGTAAGCCAGGCGGTGAGGGACAAATACCATATGATCTCACCTTTAACCGGATCATAATCAACAAAAGCACAAAGCAAGCAAAACGTAACCGGAGACATTGAAATTAAGAACAGTCTAACAATAGACAGGGGAGAGGGGGGAGGGGACAATGGGGAGAAGGGTTTTCAGGAATCACTGTAAAGGACACAGGGACAGAACTAAGGGGGAGGAGGGAGGCTGGGGGGAGGGGAGGAGGGGAGGGGTGAGGATGCAAATAACTGTAATTGAACAAAAATAAAATAAAATTTAAAAAAAGAAGTCTTAGCTATATTTTTTAGCTCAGTGAATACAATTTGCTAGAGTATAACATCCTCCTTTCTAAACTGCCTACATTCTTTTGAGATCTACCTGCCTCTCATTCCATCATTACATGGTATGACGCTCTCAGTAGGAATTTCATTTCAAGCCATATATACAATTTATCTAAAATTAGGAAAGTATTTTTTAAATCCATCTCATAAAAATTGGTAAACTCCACAACATAAGCAACTCCCATTAATGTGCTTTAAATAAGCTCTGAAATACTTCTAACAATGACATACAACAGTTACAGTCGTGAGGCCCTACCCTTGGGAAAAAATTGTTAAATTTATATTAAATTTTTTCCTTGCTTTTTTGTTTCCACTGACTCTGTCAAATGACTTCGATAATTATGTAAAACCATGAATGACTGAGATCATTTCAAATGAATGTATTTTCCCCAAATAGTGTTTTTCCCCCAAAATGTACTAACTGAAAGAACAACTAGTATAGGTGACATTTTATAAGAACTGAAGTGTTTTTTATGAAAAACTATTTGGGAGAAAAAAATCTGCCTTATATTTGGGCATACAGAATAATTACAAAATGGTATCAAGTATATGTGCTTTTTTCTTCAGTCAAAATATTTTTTTATATTTAAAAAGCAGTATCTGTATTTTGAAGGCATTGGAAAAATCTTACCTGAAATGGTGACTGAATAATTTTTAAGAAAGTAAAAACTAAGCGTTAATAGTATATTACATGAACTAAGGAGGGAGACAGCTGGAGTGTTGGGGGGTGCAGGCTGGAGGGAGGATAAAGGGGGAAAATTGGGAGAACTGTAATAGCAGAATCAATAAAGTATACTTAAAAAGATAAAAATAGTATATTACAGACGAAGGCCAGGATTTCCTTCAATTCCATGACACATATAAAACCTAGTGAATTAAAAAGATAGGTAAGAACTTTACCTGGTATTCCCTTATCCAGGATATCAATCCTGAAAAGCTGAAACTGGCCCAGTTTCCTCCATAGTAGCTTCTTCTGTAACAATAAAAAAAAAATAAGAGTAAAGAAAAGCGTATAAAAATCTAGCCACCAATCTTTATCAACAAACCACCCTTGACCCTTCGACTCATTCCATTTTCAATATTGCTGCCTCAAAGCTCAGAAGCACACAGAATCGGGATGCTGAGATTAGAGGAAATAGCAGGATGAAATAAATAGAACTGGACCTCTTAGATCCCAAAGGTAATTTTTCATCGTCTAAGGAGTTGAAAATCTCTTTGGCCTCCTTAGAGATGCCTTCACTGGTCACGTGATGGTTCACAGCTTGATAAGGCCATTGAGCAGATAAACAGGAACAAATCTGACTCCTGGGTGAACAAAAATGGCTGGGGAAACAACCTGGTAGGTCTCCAAGAAAGCCACAGGAGAAACTGTTAACTTTTCTATGAAAGTTAAGTATGTACTGCAACCAGCACCGTGAAAGCCATCTCCGACATGCAAAAATGTGTGTGCATATGTGTATGTATACACAGAGACACAGCACACACACATTCATAACTGTGATTTACCAGCAATCACTGCTTTTCTCCAATAGAAAAATAAATGGTTAAATTGAACACCTGGGAAAGTAGGTCCATTAATATAGATCACTACTTTACTTATAATCTGATAGTTCTCTCGGGGATTATGGAAATTCATACACTGTCCAAATCCCTGGTATGCTTTATGCCCTGACCAGTGTGGCTTGGTGAGGTGTCACCCCACAAAGCGAAAGGTCGCCACTTCGATTCCCTGTCAGGGCACATGCCTGGGTCGAGGGCCAGGTAGCCGGATGGGGGCATGCGAGAGGCAACCACACATGGATGTTTCTCTCCCTCTCTTTCTCCCGCCTTTCCCTTCCTTTAAAAATAAATAAATAAAATCCTTAAAAAATAAAAAAATAAAGTTAAAAAAACCAAAATCACTAGCAGGCTTTAAAATATAGATAGAACGTCAGCTATTCTCAGAATTCCAGATGGCAACCCCTTGCAAACATGACGGACTCAGGATGCCTGGAAGCTGTGATCCGTTCATCGGGGAGAACAGTGCGGGGAGAGTTGGGCACCAGCCATCAGTACACAGAAGAGGGAGGAAGAAAAAGAGAGGGTGGTTCTTCCTATAGCGACTTATACCCTCTTCTCCCTTGCCTGAGAATAACACACTTCTGCCATTCCTCCCCGTCCTCTAAGCAAAAGGCTCAAGAAAACGACAAAAATAGTCTGGGTGTTGAAAAAATTTAAAAAGCTTGAAACCACTGTCCTTATACATTTTCTTGAGCTATTTAGATTTCTCTTAGCCACCATAAGGTCGTAAGTGAGAAGCTCTGACTATTAAGTGAGAGCCTCAAGATCTAAGTACATTTTTTACATGGATATACCAATTTATGAGTAATAAATAGGCATCTGATATGTGACACTGTGAGAAGACAAAGCTTTCTCAGACAGGACACAGAAAGTAATAAAAACTAATAAATTAGAATCAATCAAAATGGAAAACTTCTCCACAAAAGGTATCTTTTAAAAAAATGAACGGGCTAGGCGCAAACTAGGAGGAAATATTCATGAAACATCTGACAAAGGACTGCGTTCCAGAGTATATTTTAAAAATTCCTTCAACTTAATAAAAAGACAGATATTCAAATCTTAAAACGGGCAAAGGATTCAAACAGATTTCAGAGGAAGACTGATGTGATTAACGAGCGCGTGAAAAGAGCTCAACATCATTCATCACTAGGTAAGTACATAATAAAATAAGACTAAACTAAAACTGAACAAAATAAGATAACGCTACACATCCACCAGAACAGTTCAATTTAAAGATGACAATCCCAGGGGTTGCTGTAACGACCAGAATGCTCACACATGTTGGTAGGAGTGTAAAACAGTATACTTCAGGAAAATGTCAGGAAGTTTCTTACAAAACTAAATAGGTACCTACTGTATAACCCAGTGATTCCATTCCTATGTACCTGCACACAGGAAAAGCATAGCATTTTTGTTCATTAACAGTTCCAAACTGGTAACAATTCAAGTAACCATCAAGAGGAGAACGGACACAGAAGCTGCGGCATAGCCACAGCATAGATACTATTCACCAATCAAGGGGAAGAAGCTACTGATAAGTGCAATGACATAGATGAACGTCAAAACTCTATCCTACGTGAAAGAAGCTTTACCCAAAAAAGAGTACCCTCTACAAGATTCCATTCTTTTAAAGTTCTAGAACAAACTAAATTAAGATATGATGAGAAATATCCTCAGAGTGGCTGCCTTTGAAGGTGGGAGTCAGGGCAGGACTTGACTTTGAAGAGGCATGAGGGAACCTTCTGGAGTAACTGCAACGTACTCCATCTTAATAAAGTTCTTAGTTAAACAAGTGTATTCACTTGCCAAAATTTATCACGTTAGTACACTTAATGTATGTGCATTTCACTGCATGTAATATTATCTTGAAATAAGAACCATATATAAATTCTGAACTCTAGTTAATTATATGCATGCAGAAGTACCCCAGATGGAAGGTTCTGGATGTGTTCAACTTACTTTGAAATGCATAAAACCGTAAGACAGAAAAACAGATTAATAGGAAAATGAATACACGCATAGTTTTGTAATAATACAGCAAACTATTAATGGTAGAACATAGGCGATGGGTATATAGCTGTTCACAGTATGATTTTTTAAAACTTTTCTGTGTCTGATAATTATCATAATAAAGTTGGAAAAACAAAATTAATCTAACCTGAGTTTTTCAACACTGACCATGATGTACCAATTTCCAAGGTATTTGCTGCTATTATCAAAAGCCTCAAACAACTGTAAGAAGGGCCATCTTGCTGGTTTTTTCCATTGTGAAATGACCTAAGGTCAGTTCATGGTCAAAATCTATTTTTCTCCCCTATACTTGGTCATATGGTCTTTGACAGAGCTAATTGGTTCTAGTATTTTTCCATGCAGCTCCCATTTTCAACTTTTCCTGTTGATGTGATCTTAACCCCAGCATCTGGTGATCTCACCCAATTATGCATGTAAAAGGTGAAACGTGGTTTTCATTACTGTGGTCTTTCTGCCAAAGGATGGCAACATAATTATTAATAAACTCACTATAAGACCAACACAGATTTTGACTAAATTCATTTTGGTATTTACATGGTTCTAAAAATGGCTTATAATATCCCTTAAAGAGAAAGCCAGAGAGTTTAGGTTTTCAGAGTCAATATGACGAAAAAGAGAAAAAAAAATCAATATAACATTCTAATAGTAACATTGTTGCACTAGAAATAGTCAAAATTAAAGATCATCACATATTTTGTTCCATTTTATCTTGAAAGATATAGCTTCAAAATGCTGACATTCAGATTCAACTTATAAAATACTATTTCTCCACTATCTTTAAAACTTTCTGTAGGGAATAACAATGCTACATTACTGATTTTGCTTGTAAACTCCCATAGATACAATTTATTTTAAGGATAAAGTGAAAAATTCCTGACAGGAAAAAAAAAGAGAGAGAAGAGGGGAGTGGAACATTTTCTGCCAATTTTGTGTCAAAACTGCCTCTGTACATCAAGTAAAGGAAAAATCGGTTTCTGATGAAGGATGACGTTTATCTCTATTGCCAGGAATACTATTTTATGTGATGAAAAAAGACTCCTGTAAAACTACAATCTCTTTGTGGAACTAGAAAATGAGCATTCACAGTATTGAAAGAGAAGTGGAAAATGAGTATTCACAGCAAAAATTATGCCTAAAGCCTTCTAAGTTTCATGATGGGAAAGTGATCTAAACTTTTCAGCTAAAATAGTAAAAATCACAAATGGACATTTTTATTTTCAAAGATAGAAAAGCCCATAATACTGAGGTGGAACTCCCTCCATCGTGTGAAATGTTGACCTGAAAACCATAGAAAACATGGTTTTAATCTTTCTTAAGTTTTACAAAGCTTACTCAGAATACCACCTAAGTTTTTCCAGACACAGAAAGGAAATTATATACCTGCCTCCGTTAACACTCACCAATGGAACAACAGAAAAAAAAATAGTATTAAAACAGTAACAAGAGAGTTCTCACCCTTTACATAGTGTTTTAATGGCAAAGCAACATCACTTTGCTTATTAATGTGTAGTAACAGAAAAGGAAGAAGGTACAGGTGGACATCAAGCTGAACTGTATGCGAAGGCTAAACAATTAAACCTATTCACTAAATCTGTTACTTAAATCCTAACTATCTTATTTTCTATTGTGCATCTTAATCATGATTCAGCATTTGATATTCGGCAACAGCCAGGGCTACATGAGGCTAAACTACATCCTGTCCCAGGAAATGGCTTCTGTAAGCAAGTACAGGGACTGACAAAAGACAGAGCTACCGGCATTCGGGCACATTCATCTGGGAATCATTTTTAATTATTAAGAAACCCAGGAGTTGAAAATGTTTTCAGGAAGGTATCTGATGGGGTCCAAGTGTGCTCAGTGGGAATGGGAAGCAATGCAGCTAAAGCTCTGCACCCCCCTATTCTGTATTCACGGCTCCTACAGTTTTCCTAGTAGAATTGCTGGATCACCTTCCACTGACAGCACTTTTGATTTTCAAATTTCTTACCATTTTTACATGGGTTCTTCCATGACAGCAGAAGAATGGTGGAACTGCAATGGAAACTCCGTTCTCCTGAATTCTAATACTGTGTAATGCATCATAAGCAACTCCAAACTTCTGTGTTGGCTGGCATCGTGTGGGTCCACGTGACATTATAATGGTGGCTTTGGTTCAATAAGCCTAAACAATTAGATATCGACTAGCACCTGGACCTCATCACAGAACACCTTTTCCAAACTGTATCCCATCCATAGCTTGGGCTGTTAATAGGTATTCCAAAGGAGGGGGGAGGGGCGAAGGTACAATGATAAAATAAATTTGGAAAATGCTCAGCTGAAAAAGTTAAACCACCCCCCAAAAAATGGCTTATGGTACAGTTGTCAGCATTGTTAAATATGTTAATATCTGTTCTCCCCAAGAGGGAACAAATTCAGTTGAACAATAAACTTTTTAAAAAGATTTGGAGGGATGAGAATTCAACAGAATATATTTTGAGAAATGCTGGCTTAATTTTTATTAAGGGAAGGAGAAAAACAGGATGCTACGTATGTTGACCATGTCATTTTCCATTCATCATGTCACCTAATGTTCACAAGAACCCTGAGAAATCAGTGCTATAATTATCCCCATTTTACAATTAGGAAAAAAACTAAAATCATCCGTGACATTGAGTATCTTGTTTAACTCATTCAGCTAGGCAATGGCAAAGTCTGCATTTAAGCCCAGGGCTTATCAGGCTTCAAAGCCTATGCTTGTTTCCACTACATTACATAACACTGTCTACCACATTCTACAAGATCAGAATATTTCAAATTGTAAATATAAGTATATAATACAAATCCTGGAATCTGACTTCAAGGCAATGGAATGAAGTTTAATTTTCGTTTTGCTTCAGCAATTCATGTAGATGATGAAAATGGGGTAATAACTTCATGACTGTATCTACTCTAATAACAGAGCTGGAGGGACTATTCATTTCTAGGACCTAACAACTGATTTCATTGTATATCTCATATTTAATGTGCACAAAAAAATCTTTCTGTGTATGATAGAAGTAGAAAAATAACAGTGTGGCATGTCCACTAATATTGATTTGTCAGCTATTACTGAATACGATACAGTATGCACATTAAAAGAGGCACTATTTGTCCTGGCTGGTGTGGCTCAGTGGACTGAGCACCAGCCTGTGAAAGTTGCCGGTTTGATTCCCAGTCAGGGCACATTCCTGGGTTACCGGCCAGGACCCCAGGAGGGGACGTGCAAGAGGCAACCATACATTGATGTTCCTCTCCCTCTTTTTCCCTCCCTTCCCCTCTAAAAAGAAAAATAAATAAAATCTTTAACAAAATAAAAGAGGGACTATTCTATTTAAATCTGATTCCAGTCATACAAAGAATCATGACATGTTTCTGTCTTCCCGGCTGACAAATAGAACAGCGTAGAAGATGCATTGGATTTACCCTCTTCACAAATTCTCATTTACTAAAAGCTCCACATACCTGACATACGAGAAAGCCAATCTCCTTTCCACGTTCCCTTGTTTCAAGATCAATGGAGGTGGGCTTCCTTGGTAAACTATGCAAATACTATTCTCCCATTAGAGAGGAAGACCAATCGCTTCCTTGGGTTTAAAAGAGTCCAATGCGGCTATAGAAAGGTGCTTTGGCAACCCGATCAATATGCCGGAATGAAATACCAGGCTGTGTTCCCGGTCGTGGGGCTGGAGAAAAACCGTCTTGTGTTTAAGAGTTATCAGTCATCTGACACTAGCCCACACATTCAAATCCATTTTTAGACAACCAAGCCAGGTAATATACAAAGGTTACCCTCAATTCCTGTCTTCCTCTGTGATCGCATCCATTCCTCCTGACTCAAGTATCGCTTCTCCGGTGATGACTCACAAACTGGTATCTCTCATCCTGGGCATGAGCTCCAGGCGCATAGCTATTTCTGGGCTGAAGTACATATCACGCGTCATCAGCTTATTTGACATTTACTTTCAAAAATATCCCAGATTCACTTCAATCTCTCCATGTCTACGAGACATATTGTATGTCCCCAAGCCTCAACTTGGTTTTCTTTTTGGTTTCCATATTTCAATAAATGCCAACACCATTCTTACAGCTGCCTATGCCAAAAATGCTTGCACTCAGTCATTATTCCTTCCTCCGTGTCCATTATAGATTTCTCTTTGTCCTCCCTACCACTGCTGTCTTATTTCAGGCCCTATCTCTTACCCCGTTTACTCATTAGCCTCCTCAAAGGTTTCCCGGCCTGTAGTTCCTTCCCTTTCCAACCTAATCTCCACATCACTGCCATTCTGACCAGATCTTGGCAGACCACATTATGCCTCTTCCTGGCTTAAAAATGGTTAATGGCTAATGCCTCTATAGTAGGGTCCAAAACCCTTAGTATAACTACAAGACTCCTCAAACCTTAGTTCCAACTTAACTCTCCAGTCTTTTCTCTGGACATTGCCCCTCTCTGCAAAGCATCAAATGCACCAGCCAGGGCCACACACAGAGAGAAGCGCCCAGATGTCTCTCTGCTTTTATTAATGCTATTCCCCTATGCGCAAAATGCTATCTCATCACAAACTAATGATGGAACCAGTCAAACCAGTCAGAACTACTCAAGTCCAGTATCATCTTCTCTGTGAGGCTGTCAGCTGTGCAATATATAACCAGAAAACTGGATTCTGCTTCCACAGCTCTGCACATACTTCTAAAAGAGCTCTGTCCTACTGTCTTATTACTAGACTGCATCAATGTTTCCTGCGACTAGACTAGGAGCAACTGAAGGACAAGGGCAACAGTTTGGTCATCTTGGAATCCTTAATGCACAGCGAGAATTGTTAACTAGTGCGATCAATGCACTGCTGTCCATCAGGGCTTTGGGATTAGATGGGTCTGGGGCAAATTCCTGAGCTGTGCCTCTTCCTAGTCACAGGACCGCAGCCAATAACCTTACAGACGTCAGTCTTGAAAGCCTCAGCTATTTTATCTGTAGAAGAAAAACACTCAAAGTAGTGACCAGCCCATAGTAAGTTATTATCATCATCCTCCTCTTCGCAAAGTATGGATGGAGCAGAACATGCCCCAGATGTGTCCAGCTCCTTTTCAATGGCAATTACTGACGTCCAGAAGCAGCCAGGCGCAGAAAGGTCCACTGACAACCCGGGGAAATGGGCCAGAGAGAGAAGAATGGTGAGACTACTGAGCGAACTCGAAGAGCAAAGGACAGGGACTGCGCACTCCCTATCCTCTACTGCAAAGCAGTCACAGCTCCTAAAAGTTAACCCTTCCTTTGCCATGGAAAGGCAAATCAAACTCTATTTAGACTAATAGAGAAAAAAAGGATATTAGAATGACAGGAAAAAGCTCTAAGCTTTATTGCAGTAGACCCCTCAGCTCCCAGCTGTGACACTGATGGATATGCTTCAAACCCCTCAAGGAGCTGGTAGGGACAGTTGCCATTTCAAAGTAAAAAAAAAAAAAGACAAGGGGAAAGAAAAATATAAAATACAAGAGGAAAAAGGTTTCTCTTCATCTGAATGATAAAGAAGTTGCTCAAGGGGAAGAGGGTAGAGGGAGGAGGATGTGGTGAAAAAACACCTACGTACATTCAATTACCTTTGCATGTAGTTTTCCATGTTGTGGGAAAGCTATCCTAAGTCAAACGAACTGAATAAAACAAGTCAAAGTGGGAAATAGCAAGACAGAGGCTGATAAATCATGATTTCTGCAAAGAGCTCTCTCAATCTAGCCTCCGTAGGAGCTCTATGAGAAACAAATCCTCCTTATGCAAGAACTGTCATTTGTAAATGAAGCCCCTGTCATGCAGATTTCAGTGACCTAAGGACATTTGTTTCAAAACCATCAAAATTTACAAATCGCTTCCCACGACTTTTTCCCACACCGCCCTCCAAAATAAAGGCTGAGCACGTTCCCAGTGATTTCACAGTAAAAGCATTCTGCGAGCCCGCCACATTGTGCCAGATGTTGCTGGCAGCACCTCAACATTTCACAAGTTTACCACTGGGCCCTCGCAGTCATGCTTCCTGGGGTAGGTTGCACACTAGACCCAGCTTACAGTTGAACAAAATGACATGTCACATGCCTAATCAGTGACAGAGTCACAACTTGAATCAGGTCTCTTTGACCATCAGACCCAGAATTTGCTCATCTCCTAACGCTACACCTTATTGCAAGCACAGGCTTTGCAGTCAAATGCACCTGACTTTAAAACCCTGGTTCTTCCCCTTAAGAGATCCGTGACATTGGGCAAATTCTTTCAATTCTCTGAGTTGGTTTCCTGACCTACAGAAAGGCTGGGAATTATACTTCTCTTAGAGAACAGTAATAAGAATTAAGTAATATTTGTAAAGTACCTAATACAGGATCGAGCAAATACTCAGTAAAAGGTAGCATTATTAGCATATCACGTTGTAGTTAATAGCAAACAGCGTCTTGAACACTAGAATAGGTTAAGCAAATGAAAATCACTTTCACTCCTAAATTAGTGCCACAGACATCATGAAATCTGGCTTTAACATGGCGGGATAGGGAAAGGAAAAGCAGTGAAACACTTGATGCTTTGATAATTCATATATGTTTTTCTCACCCTTACTGTTAAAGCACTGATTTCTTTATCTAAATAACAGAAGATAAAAATAAAATTTTTCTGCTATGTGAGGTTGCATTTCCCTATCCCTTGATGACAGTAAATCTAAAACCTTTCAAATACTTATCTTTGAGCTACCTTAGCTGCATATCTGCGAGTACTTTGGTACAAGAGAAAGAGCCATGGTATTTGATTTTTGCCTTGAAGAAAACATAAACAGACCTCACTTTCCACAAACTAAAAGCTACTAAAAATAACTTCACAGTAGGAGTAGCGGTTCAATCAATACTGCTTTCTTTTTTTCAGAAGCTAATAATCATAGAACATCTACACCGAGTCTTTTTGTCCTTTCATTAGAGAAACAAGGGATCAAACCTAAATTTTTCACTCAACTCTATAGATGTAGAGTTAATTTCCAGGGCGGAAAATATCATAAAATCGATCTGACAGACTACTAGAGAAGCAATTTCTAAGGTGACTCAATGAGACAGAGCTTCATTAAGCCACAAAACATTTGACTCTAACAATAAATCAAGTAAGTCTTTCTATTAAAAAATGGTGCTAGTTCTCAAAGGTCTTCCTAGTCTCATATCCGTGGTAAGAAGTAACAGATTACTGTGACCATTCCCACTCGCAGCGCCCTCCTATCACACCTAAATGATACCCCCCTCACTCTTGTACAGCACTACCCTTTTTTCCTGCACAAGCATAATTCATAATATAAAAATGAAGCACATTTAATGCCTACACCGCCCTGCTAGGGTCCAAGGTCATCACAAGGGCAGGAGGCATGGTGATTTTTGTTGTTCACCTATTGATACCCAGAGACTCAATCGGGTTTTGCAACCAGTTTCTAATTATAACACATATATTTCTTCAGAAATGACAATAATTCTTGACAAATTTTAGTGTCTCCCAGCTTGATGCCGAAACATAATGCTGAACAATTACACATAGAAAAAGGGGATGTCAATATAATGTTAAGCCAATAGTGGAGAAGCGGGGGGGCCCAGAAATGATGGCCAATCATAGCTCTAACACTCTTAAGATATCTAATAGGATAAAATTTCCTAATACAGTCCTATATGATCTCATTTTGTTTTGATCAAGTAGTTAATTTGTAAAAAAAAGTTTTTAATTAATATTATTAAGGTTATATTAGTTAATAAAATTACAAAGGTTTCAAGTGTGCAATTCTATAATACATCACCTATATATTGCATTGTGTGCTTACCACCCCACGTACAATCTGCTTCCATTGTTCGCTGACCATCAGTACCACAACATAACACAATATTAGAAATAACATTTTTAAATGTGAAAACAATGAGCAAATACATAGAGGTGATGCTTAAACACTATAATGGCATAGTTTCACCTCATCAATTCAATTCATTTTATCCTTTCACTCATGCATTCATTCTTCTGTCATAAAAGTATCCTTGCGTTCTCCAGATAGAATATACCACACTAATAGGGGTCTCCTGGGATGTACAAGGAACAACATGTATAGTACTCAGTGTACTACAAGTGCATTACCTGAGGTTTCTTTTTCTTTTCCTTTTTAAAGAGAGGGAGGGAAACATCAATGTGCAGTTGTCTCTCATGCGCCCCTTACTGGTGACCTGGCCCACAACCCAGGCCTGTGCTCTGACTGGGAATGGAACCAGTGACCCTCTGGTTCATAGGTCAAGTCTCAATCCACTGAGCCACACCAGCCAGGGCTGCTTGAGTTTTTATGACAATTATATATATATATATATTCGCATGTATATATGATTAGGGAAAAAAGATTTTTACAAACAGAAACAAAAAAACAAGTCCAGAGACAAAGTAATTCTTTACTTCTCTTTATAACAATTTTGTAAACAATTCCTAGACACAATTCCAAACTAGAAAAAACATTATTGGCCAGACCAAAGAGAAATCTACCCAGAAACTGACAAACATGTAACAGTGACATCAGTTCATAACCCCACAAGATAACACAATTCAGACTAACAGGCTTCTTTGGTCAAATTATTAACGTATAGCGATGTTTTCAACTTCAGAAATAATGATATGGTTATTGTATAAGATTAAAGCATCAACAGCTATTTTTATGACATTCATTTATGACCACATCGTAAATCCACTAAATACTTATTAAAGACCCCAAACACTGAGTAATCTCTTTAATAAAAAAAAAAAGACTCTTAAGAATGAATTTAAATGAATTCAATGAGGTAACAGCATGGTTTCCAACTTATTTAGTTTATTTTTCTCTGTGTGTGTGAAGCAGTTATAGTAAAAAGTTAAGACTGATAGGAAAAACAATAAAACCAAACAATAATTTATATGATTAAGAGAAAAGATCACTTGAGACTGTGTACACAAACAGTTACTGGTAGAAGCAGATTCTGTTCAACTTAAACTTTTGGTCTTGTGCTTGTGCCTTTAACAACTCAAGTTTAAAATAAATGCCAATCTCTGCACTTTGAATTGCAAATTGCTTTTCTAAATCACAACATCTATTCTTGAAATTTCACATGTCAACAGCTCATTAATATCTACAGTAAATGTAGTTCTCTGAAAAGAACCACAGATTTTACATTTATTGTGACAGATAGCTGGCACACAAAAATAGAGTTCCTTCCATTACAATTTGGCAGAAGTTAACTTTAGTTTAAAATCTGTCTACAGAAATTTATGACAACACAGCAATGAAGTGACTATTTTGAATAAGATTAGCTGCTGTTGATAGTGTAGATGTTTAGACAGTGTTTATAAATCAACAGAGATTGTACTTACTATTTTATAATGGGCCACTTCATAACCATTTTCCATCAACACTTAAATGGTATATAAATGTAAACAGTGGCAGAAGATTAAAGTACTAAGTTATCTTCACAAAGTCATGGAAGCAATAAATACACATAAGAAACTTAAAAGTGCATTTTTGCCTGCAGTTAGTCTTATAGCTTTTGTCTCATTGAATATTTAATGTTTTAATATAAGAAAGACTTTAATCAAAGAAAAATAACACCACTCAACAAGTTTCTCATGATGAAATTTCAAGTTCAGGTCAGTATTGTACTAGCTAACCACATAAATCATCCTGCAAAAGTGACTTTTACCTAATTCCTTATCATTGATTTTTGTTTTATTGAGGCACAGTAGTTACACACGCTCAGTAAGTCAAAGTGGCTTTGTGACAATTTGGAAAAGGTCTTAAGACAATTTTACAAATATTATACAAATATCGTTAAAACTTGGGCCAGTACCTTTTTACCAAAATATTAGATAATTTTAAATAAAATCCATCTGCATATGGGTGTCTTCATTTTGTTTGTAACAGGAAATTGGAAACAACTTTAAACGTAGCAGTTGATAACTGGTTAAGTCCACTGCGCTGTATTCGTATGAAAATAATAGCGCCCACTGCGATCAATTAAAAATCACATCTTTGACACGTTAAAATGATGTTTTAAAAAGTACATCTTCTGGAAGAAAAATTTTATGTACCTACAGCAGAAAGTACTGCCTGTCCAACAAAATCGCCCCTTCCCCTCAACTGGCCATCAGAGCCAGAGGGGCATGCCTCCATACAACTCGATAACTATCCATGGATATACGACTAAGTTCTTGCCCAGGGAATAGTGATATATGCCTTTCTGGGCCCAGGCCTTCAACGGTTAAAATTCTAGCCACACTCTGTCTCCTTCCTAGAAGCTGAATCTGTGCAAACCTGTACCCCAGTTTAGACCCCGCAAACCAGAGAAGAAACCTGAGTCCTCATGGAGCGGAGCTGCGGTAGACTCTTCAGATGTGTTTTAATCGCAAACTCTTTTTAGTAACTATTCAAGCCACTGTATTTTGGGTGTCTTTATTACAGTCCCTTATTCTTATTCTTTCGTTGTGAGTAATGGAGCATGGTATTCACGGGATGTACAAATAGCAACAAGTGACTGCAGTATGCTTCCTTTTTTTTGTCTTCATGACATAGTGCAGATATACTACTGTTGCTAATTTAAAAAACTTAGGCAGGATTTTAATACATTTTACAATTTAAATCATTGTTTCTTCTCTGATCCTACTTTGCCATCTTCCCTTAATAAATATAGAAGACAGCTATTGTACAGAAGAGTTAAAGAAGTGTATATTTATGTGGGCTAAAAGTATTCCCAGTAAATTTACTGAGCACCTAATGTACCAAGCATCTCAAAAAAGTGTATACTAACATGGGACTGTTCAATATTTCTTTCGAAGTGCCCTTCATGATTAAGAGATAGCTTATGGCATGGGTTAGCTTATAGTAGTCCGGCGTAAGCACAAAGGTACCAATAATTTCATGTGTCATCTTTTAAAAATGTGGTAAATTTTGCATCTTACTCCATTATATATCCATTTTTAAATAATATTTTTTAAATGGAGGTGGATTCATGGATATATATATTAGATATGGATAGAGATATATATACACATACAGAGATATACATGTGTCTGTGCAAATGACGGAATATACATATTAACTATACATACGTATATTGAGAGGGCCTAGAAGTAAAAACACTCCAGTAGGTAGGAGCACTCATCGTTCTTAAAACCGGATTTCTAAATACCACTCTCAAATACATGGGTAAGTGGGTAAGTGGTTGATTCTAGGGCCAGGGCACAAAAAATACAACATGAGCCTGGAACATCCTGTAGTGTCAGAAAGTAAGAAAGGGCTCAAACAGGGACGAGACCTTTTACAAGGATGTGGAACGTTATGAAAGGAACTCACAGTCCCTGAGGCTGGAACATTTTAAATAATAAAATAAGCAATGGCAGTATTAGATTACAACCCACAGAATAAAATAAACATCTAAGAAACAGTATGGATACACCTAATTGTATAAATAAATAAATGAGAGAGAAGAAATAGCTCTTTTTTATTTAAAAATGCAATAAATAAAGATGGAAAGAGGAAAATAAAAAAATCACCATTACACAGACATCAGTGTGCCTCAGGAGATATAATTTGAGAGTATTAACAACTAAATGCAACGGGGAGTCCTAGACCTGATCCTGGGAAAAAAGAGAACATTGTTGAAAAAAATTAAGGATATCCAAATGAGGTCTGTAGTTCAGGGGTCATTATTCCACCGATATGAATTTTTGAGTTCTGATCATTGTACTATGGCTACATAAAAGATTACCATTAGGAAAAGCAGAATAATTTGTATAAAGAAACTCTCTGTACTAATTTTGTAACTTTAATGTAAGTCTAAAATTTGTACAATTTTTTAATGGTTTAGGGCACTTAATGCACTACAATGTTTATCAACTTTACATACCGGCAGAAGCTCCACTGTTTATCCTGGCACATCATATTCCACCTCCACCCCACCAAGTGCCAGAACACTACTGCACCTGGAGAAGCAGGGCTCTATCCTCATCAACAAAAGAACTTCGTTGAGAAATAAGAAAAAAAGAACAAAATAATGATTTTCTACAAATTAGAATTAGTTGGAATTATTCAAATCATCATCAACAACGTGAGGTATATTTCAAAGAATATTTGGAATAGGGATAAAAAGATGTGAGTTTTGGTGTCAGGCATCTGTTTGTTTGACCCTGGGCAAATCTCAATGTTCTCATCAACAGATGACTTCCTTCTAAACTACCATGTATTGTCCTGGATGGTGTGGCTCAGTGGATTGAGTGCCAGTCTGCGAACCAAAGCATCTCTGGTTCGATTCCCAGTGAGGGCACATGCCTGGGCTTTGGGTCAGGTCCCCAGTAGGACACGCTCAAGAGGCAACCCTACATTGCTGTTTCTCTCCCCCTCTTTCTCCCTCCCTTCCCCTCTCTACAAATAAATAAATAAAATCTTAAAAAAAAGAAAACAGACTAAAGACATGAAGACATTTTAGCAAAGTGAATACACAGATAGAATATAAGCACATGAGAAATGTTCATCTTTGGACCTTAGGGAAGTACGAATTAAAATCACAATGAGGTATCACTACACACCAGTCAGAATCCCCCCACCCAGATAGGGACAACACCAAATGCTGGCAAAGATGAAGAGAAACATATCACTTGTGCACTGCTAGTCAGGATGTAAAATGGTATCGGCAGTCTGGAAAATAGTTTGCAATTTCTTGAAAAACTAAACATGCCATTACCATATGATCCAGCAATTGCACTCCTGAGCATTTATCCCAGCAAAACAAAAACTTAAGATCACACACAGAAAAACCTAAAGATGAATGTCCACACAGCAATTTTACTTGTAATAGCCCAAAAATGGAATCAGCCCAAATGCCCTTCCACAGGTGAGTGGTTAAACAAAGACACATAATATAGAACACTACTCAGCAATGAAAGGGAACCACCAGGGTAACTGTGGTGGATGAAAGAGACCAATGCCAACAAGTTGCATACTGTACAGTTCCATTCTCAAAGTAACAAAATTATAGAACTAGAAAAAACAAGCTACCGGTTGCTGGAGTTAGAAATGTATACAGAGGGGGACACAGAGGAGGGAGTTGCGTATGAAATAAAAAAGCAACGTGAGGAATTCTTAGTGTTGGAATTGCTCAGTATCTTATAACTTTTTCTACACTTAATCTAATATATGCATAATAAAAACTTACATATTTTTGTGCAACTTCTTTCTCTGGACAGCTATAGTAGGGCACATAAAAGTTAACATTAGTGGCCTGGCTGGTGTGACTCAGTTGGTTGGAGTGTCGTCATGTAACTAAAAAGCTGCAGGTTCGATTCCCAGTCAGGGCACATACCTAGGTTGTGGGTTCGATCACTGCTCGGGGTGCATACAAGCAGGACACTGACTGATGTTTCTCTCTCCCCCCCACCACCACACTCTCTCCTCTCTAGTGGTAAAAAGAGAGGGTAGGGTGCAGGCAGGAAAAAAGACACACTAGAACTTTTTTCCCTTTCTTATTTACATACTTTCCCACAAGGGTTCGACATTATAAATTCAGTAAGTTAGTGAAATAAAAATGTATGTGGACATTTAAAAACATACCTCTAAATAACTAATGGATCAAAGAGGAAATCACAATGGCTATTAGCTTAAAATTCATGGAAGACAGCTAATGTGATCCTAAGAGGGAATTACAATCGTAAATAATTAAACACAAACTCTTACATATAAAAAGTTATGAATTTAATTCAAGAATTCAGAAAAACAACAAGAGTGATTTTTAAACACAGATATTAAGTAGATAGAAAACAAAGAGACCACAGAAGGGAAAGACAAAGCAAAAGCTGGCTCTTTGAAAAGACTAATACTATAGACAAATCTCTGGCACGAGACAGATGGAGACAAGAAATAGAAAAAAAGGCACAGATAACAGAAATAATATTAAGAATTTTTAAAAAGAGAGCATAATTACAGCAACAGCAGAGCACCGTGCGGGGGAGGCACACACGCGCAGTTAGAATAGAAGGAGAGGTTGGATGCGGAGAGAGTAGTGAAAACAGACCAATCAGGAGGTTTTTGGAGCAGTTCAATAGTAAATAATAGTGGAATGAACTGGAAAGAAGAGTGGAGACAGAAAACTCCTTAGACTTGGGTTACGTTTTAAAAGTCAAGTCGACAATGTATGCTGAGGGACAGAATATGGGTTTGAGGGAAAGATACGAAGATATTACAGATAATTATTAAGTGTAGAATCAATAAATACAATCCTTACCTCAGCACAGAGACCTAAACAATAGAGCTCTCGTCTAGTTCTAGCTTCAACGCTCATTAATCCAACTCACTTAGCTAACCTTTCAGTCATACAAACGTTCTCACCATGCACCAAGCATGTCATGCCCTTTCAATCTGTTCCCTCTTTCCGGAATGCTCTAATTCCTCATTAAAGTCTTACTCATCTTTCAAGATGTAGCTCAAATGTCATCTCTATGACACTTTTCACTAATCTCCTAGGCGTGATTAGTCACTCCCTTCTTTGGCTTCACTGTTTATATCTAGTAGCAGCGCAGAAGCGGCAGTATCGCTAGAGTAACAGATGTTAACATTTACTGAGGATTTATGTTTCTGGCACTGTTATAAAACTATTTCATATATTATTTTATTTAACCCTATAAAGAAGCTCATTAATTAAGTACTATTTTATGCCATGTATATCAAGAAACAGAGGTATAAAAAGATTAAGTAAGTTCTCAAAGATTACACACCTATTAAGTGCCGAAACCAGGAATTGAACTGAGGCATTCTGGGAAGTTGGTAGGAATGTAAAATGGTACGGCTGCTCTGTGGAAGATAGTATGGTAGGTCTTCAAATATATAAAACATAGAATTACCATCTGATCTAGCAATTTCAATTCTGGGTATATATCCAAAGGATCTCAAAGATGTATTTGCTCATCCATGTTCACAAGAGGTAAAAGCAATCCAAATGTTTATGAATGGGTACGGTATATACATACAACGTAATATTAATCGGTCTTAAAATGGAAGGAGATTCTGACATGATTCTAAAAAATGAATGAATCTTGAGGACATTATGCTGAAAGAAATAAGGCAGTCACAAAAAGACAAATATTGTACTATTCTAATAATATGAGGTATCTAAAGTAGTCAAATTCATGGAGACAGAAAGAAAGCAGAATGGGGGTTGCCAGGGGCTGAGGGGAGGAGGAATGGGCAGTTATTGTTCATGGGTGTAGTTTCAGTCTGGCAAGATCGAGAGAGTTCTGGAAATCTGTTGCACAATATTAATATAGTTAACAGTACTGAAGTATATCCTTAAAAACGGCTAAGATTTTATATCACATGTTGTTTTTTACCATGATTTAAATATTATTTTTAAAACAACACGGGAAAGTATGTCTATGAAACAGAGATGGGGAAGACTGAATCTGACTGTGAAGAGCCTTAAATACTAAAATGAATAAAAAATTAGAAAATGTTTAAACCTGGCCCACGGCAGAAAAACATCCTATAAATACCTAGATGGATCTAAACTCTCAAACGCCATCAAACCTGAGGATCTAAAATAGAAGAAAAAAGTTTTCTCATTTTGAAATACTATTTTTATTATTATAATATGTTTTTAAGGCGACCACATTATTAAGCTCTTCTAATTTATTCACTGTTTAAGAAAATAAGATTCAGCTTCTTATATTCCTAAGAAAAACTGATTTTGGAGTATCAGTAAACCCTATATGATTTCTAAAATATTTTTCATTCTGGGAAGCCCTCAGGTTTTGGAATAAAAATAAAATAAAATAAATTTGAATGTAAAGTTAAACAAGTGGTAGCTTTTTAGAGTCAAAAAATTACTCCATTTCTCTATGCTTCACATTCACCATTTGTTAAATTGGAATAACACCACGTACCTCACTTGGCTGTGAGGGGATTAAATTATACAAGATATAAAGAATTGAATACGGTGAGTAGCATAGAGTATAAGCACAATGAATGACAATTTAGGGAAATTTAACATTTTATTTGCAATTTTAGATTAACATTAAGGGAAAAACGGAATTTAGATTTTTATTAAGCCTTTTAAAGCAGACAGGCCCAGTACCTGGTCCTTCAACGAAGAAGACTTTTCAGCATGTGAATCCGCGACATGTCAAAAAAGACAAAACTGAGACATTAATGCCAGCAGTTACGTGTGTAATAGTGAAAGAGAATTCCGAGAGTAGGACTTGTGTGAAAACTGAACCTAAATTAATTTAGAAATTTCACCCAATAACCGAGGAGTTAATAGGCTTTCAAAATAAATTTAGAAAAGGTTAAATGTAAATGAACTAATACCCCTTTTTGAATTCCTACATATTTACAGTGCGGTAAAGAAAGAGAAAGCACTATAACAGCAACAAATCTAGTTATCCTTGGTGTTCTGACATTATGAAAAACATTGCAGTTACTATGTGACAGAAAATAGAAAGTTCTTTTCTTCTCCTTTCTTTTGTACTATTTAATGAACAATTAAAGTGTCAAGACAGTGTTCAAAAGCACTAAATAGGTGGAAAGTTAGAGATTTGTGTCAGGAGGAAGCAGGAATTAAGAGATTTAAACTATGCTTTATCTTAAACTTGAATTTGTCACAGAATCACATTTAAGGGGAAAAAGCTCTAGATGTTTTTCTCAGTTAAGACTTTTGTCTAATAGTTTACATTTTGATTAATGTTAAGAAAACCACACACCCTAAATTTATTGGCTGCATTTTCCAACCAAGTCTAAAGTACAGCTGCATGTACAGTTTGCATATGCCCACACATGCGTTTAAGAAAAAGAGCAGGTGGGAGATTTCCAAGCCTCTTGCTGAACTATTTATCACTTAAAAAACAAAATCACTCATGAAATATAAAATTATGATACATTTGGTTTATTCTTAAAAGGAAACATCAGTATTTCAGAGTAGAATAGTGAAACTTGTACATTATATATTTCACATAATTTTAGTAAAGATTAATTCTAATTATTTTCTAACTTAAAAAGCTTATATATGCTGTGGCTGGTGTGGCTCAGTGGATTGAGTGCTGGCCTGCAAAACAAAGGGCTGCCAGTTCGATTCCCAGTCAGGGCACATGCCTGAGTTGCAGGCCAGGTCCCCAGTAGGGGGCACATGAGAGGCAACCACACAGGGATGTTTCTCTCCCTCTCTTTCTCCCCCCCTTCCTGTCTCTAAAGATAAATAAAATCTAAAAAAAGCTTATACATGACATATATACATGTATGTGCACACATGTGTGTATTTAATTTTTTCATTTTGTACAGAGATATTTAGGAAGTATTAAATGCTATCATTGATAAACTTACGAATCAACATGCAGAACCCTCTGGCCACTTCTTGAACATGCAGCCGCAATGATGGATTCAGGCAAACCTATAAAAATATACACCTATATCATTTAGAATGTAGAAAATATATATATGTAACGCAAAATGTTCAATTCATGCCATTGATGTAAAGAAGAGTTTTAACAAAATAAGCTCATCTTTATATTCTAAACTATGTGTATATTACTATAGCATTAGATGTTTCTTAAACTACTAATGCTGAAAATTTTATTATGTTGAAGAGAAATTTTTTAAAACCAAGTACTTAAATGCTTTTTATCAGCAAATTACTATAAATGAGGAACTGTCAAAATATTGTTCATACAGCACTTTGTTATTTGGAGCTATGTTCACACACTAGCTCATCTGACTCTCAATTGCACTGACAGCATGTGCACACACATTTTAAAGATTAAGAAGAAACTGGGGTAGAAACGCTAACTTGTTACCCAATGCTTTAATAAAAAAGTTCTAGACTAGAGCCCTGGCTGGTGAAATTCAGTGCATTGAGTGCTGGCCTGAAAATCAAAGGGTCACTGGTTCGATGCCCAGTCAGAGCACATGCCTGGGATGTGGGCCAGGTCCCCAGTGGGGGCCATGTGAGAGGCAACCACACACTGCTGTTTCTCTCCCTCTCTTACTCCCTCCCTTCCCCTCTCTCTAAAAATAAATAAATATAATCTTTTTAAAAAGTTCTAGAGATGAAATTTAAGCCCAAATCTAACTCCAAAGCCACAGTGCCTGTGACAGGGAATGGTGTACGTTCATTTAAGCAATGGGTTAGCTAGTTTTTAAAAAAGTCCATTTACAAGATACACTATTTTACTTTCTGGGTAATACAACAGTTTGAAAAGAACATTGATGTTCTGGAATCAAATTAAGCCACATCATAAAATTGGTCAGCATAAAAGGAAATATATATTACTTGTCTCAGTACCAAAAAAATCAAATATTACCAAAGACAATGATTTTAGAATTTTAAAAAATCAGGTGTTTATCCAGCTGCTGTGGCTCAGTGGATTGAGCGCCGGCCTGCAAACCAAAGTGTCTCCAGTTTGATTCCCTGGCCTGGATTGCGGGCCACATCCCCAGTAGGGGGCGCACAAGGCAACCACACATTGATGTTTCTCTCCCTTGCTTTCTCCCTCCCTTCCCCTCTCTCTAAAAATAAATTAAAAAATATTTTTAAAAGACCAGCTACATCGACTACTTAATACATTATATGTTGTAAGTTCAAGACTTTTCCATAACTTCTTATCCTAAGATCTATCATTTCAATAGAGAATAAATTTTTCCTGTCAGTCACACTAACAAAGTATGTTTTGAAAGCTGAGTGCAATTCTATAGTGCTACTACTGACTTTTCACTGCAATGAACACAACCTGATCCTCTTCAATTTTTTACCTAGTAGAAGAGAAATAGCATCAGTCTTTTGGCAAGGAATTAAACTACGCGCTATGCATCAAGGATTTCAAGAAAATGGAACAGTTATCTTCTTTATGTGAAAAGCAATATGCATATGGAAGCAACTGACATGGTCAAACTCCAGTTAAAAAACACATTAAACACAAGCTCCAGCTGCATTCACAAAAGACTAGAGTTTCCCAGTGGTGAACTCTTTTGTGGGTATTGCTTGGTTTTGAAAAGAAGGTCTAGTCACATATACTGTATACAGCCATTAAACATTAACTACTAGAAATAAGTCATCATAAAGTTTCAACTTTGAGCCCTGGCTGGTGTGGCTAAGTGGTTCAAGTGCCAACCTGCAAATCAAAGGGGTTGCTGGTTCGATTCCCAGTCAGAGCACATGTCTGGGTTGTGGGCCAGGTTCCCATTAGGGGGTGTGCGAGAGGCAACAACACATTGATGTTTCTCTTCCTTTCTCCCTCCCTTTCCCTCTCTCTAATAAAATAAATAAATAAAATCTTTGTAAAAAATCTTTCATTTTCTATTATTTAAAAAAGCTTCAACCTTGAATATAATTCAAAGGAAAAACAGTGAGAATTTGTGGTGTTCAAGGAAATAGGAGACAGGAAATTTTTCAACAGTTAAGCATACTTCTTTACACAGTTACAACTGTATTGCTCTAATGTCTTTTTATTTTGACTTTCTGGACTTTTGACACTTACAGAAATAACTTATTAATGAAAAGCAGTCACTAAGGTACTTGAAAAATTGCTGTGCAGAGTAATTAAAAAGGATAACAGCAAAGAAATATTCAGGAAGCAGAATTAGTATGTCAGGTGTGTAATGATGACAGCATTAATAATACATTACCAAACATTAATTAGCACAAGGCTTTTATGGTTCACAATGTATATTCACACACATCATCTCATTTATTCCTCATTATAACCCTGGGAGGCAGGCAGTATTATCCATGTGAGAAATGGAATGAGAAAGGTTAAATAACTTGCCAAAGATCAAGTGGTTCAATAATTTGCTAGCTCCAATTCAAATTACCACGGTAAATTCATCGTCTCCAACTTGGACATGAGTCTAAGAATGAAGATTTAAGGGCAGATGGCAACGCAATGCAACGCGCACGGTCTCAGGCAGACAGACCTAGCCCTGAATCTCAGTTTTGCTGCTTAAGTAGCTGTGTGTCCTCAGACAAATCACTTGACTTCTCTGAGCCTTTGTTTCTTCATCAATGAAAGTACCGCCATTCACCTCATAGAATTATTCAGTCATTATTGTACCAGAGTTATTCAGGGTACTTGCTCTAGAAACACTATCTACCTTTATTATTCTTCAGAAAGACACTTTTAAAACTCTACATTTCACCTAAATACCACTCCACACACCTATTTTTTACCAGATGCGCACTCCGATGGCAAACAATAATAAAATCACTTTCCTCTATTTGGCCCAAATTAGCTGTTACTTTGTACAGGAACATACACATGTGGTTAGCATGTGGTTATTTCCACGGCTGGGATCTACACTGTCAGAAGTCAAGTCTCTGCTGACAGAGCAAAGCCAAGAGCAGATTTCAGTACGCAATATGATTGGAGTCCAAATTACATAAAACCAAAATGACTATCATTTGTGTTTTCCCTCAATACTTCCATCCGGGCATCCCCACAAGTCTGTAAAATGGATAGGCTGTTCCTATGACAAACAGGCCTGCTAACTTCATGCTTAGAAAGATTAAAATAACCGTCTAATAATGCAGTTAGTAATATCTTCCTGGCCAAGATTTCGTATTTCTTTCCACCCATTTAGTAAACCCTCAGTTCTTGAACCGAGGAGGCACATGGTCATTGCTCCGTAAATATTTTTTGAAGGAAAGAAAAGGAGAAAGAGAAAATGGGGAGCGGGAGGAGTGGGGGAGAGAGATGGAGCAGACTGTGATAGGTGGTTAAGAAAAAAAAAGCTAAGATTGTGGCAATTCCTAGCCTAAAGGAGCTCAGAGTGTAAAGAACACAAACATAAATTGATTAAAATAATCAATGTAATTAA
>PVJI01022427.1:0-25287 GCA_004026765.1 Micronycteris hirsuta | reverse complement strand
TTTTAGCACCTCCTCTCCTTCCTTGCACAAGGAAATTACATCAGGGGAGTCTTTATGAGTGGTTAAGATCTCTTTTATGAGGTTATAATAACTAAAGGCAGTGACAGGAATGGTCTCAGGACCAAAAACTTTGTAATAATCATTCATACAATCTCCTACTCATTTCCAGCACCACAAGTCAATGGTGCCCTCTTGCGGGAACCAAGGACAAAGTTTAAAGACTAAATTGAAAAATGAAAGCAAATCCTTTTTCTTAACCCGAGTTCCACGCGCCTTGAGAGACTGCTTTAATTGAACTATGAAAAGTTCATGCTGAGAGAGTGCCTGTCCCATAGTGGGCTTACCTTAATCCGTCGTCCTGGTAGAGGGGTCCACAAGGCTGCACAATGCAACGACACATGGGTGGGCAGTCCGGTGACGGTTTGAAGAATGCTCCGGGTGACGGAGGGACGATGCTCGATCAGCTAACAGGGGCTGCCCCACGTTGGGCGCCACTTGCCCCGACCAGCAGGGCAGTCAACTGGGGTAGACCTGTTAGTGAAGGAGTGAGGGGGACAGGAGGCGCGAAGAATGGCAGCAAGACAAGATTCTGATCAAGCTGCAAATTTTATTTGAGGATAGCGGGTATATATACTGGTTGGCTGAGGGGCGTTGCTGGAGAAGCTCGGTGGAGTCGTGGGTCTTACTGATTGGTCCTCTTGCTCTAGGGACTATATGCCTTTTATGGGCAATGGGGAGCTTATTGGCGGCAGGGCTGTTGCACATGTGCAGTGCTGGTTGGCTGATGCAACTTCCCTTGAAGGTTGCATGACTTGCTACAGGGTTGTTGCACATGCGCAGTGCTATGGTCTTGCTGATGCCAGGATCCCAACAGACCTTCCCCTATTTTACCCCACTATCCCTCTCCCCTCTCCTCTCTGGTCACTGTCAGCTTGTTCTTTATTTCAATGTCTCTGGTTATATTTTGCTTGCTTGTTTGTTTTGTTGATTAGGTTCCACTTATAGGTGAGATCATATGGCATTTGTCTTTCACCATCTGACTTATTTCACTTAGCATAATGCTCTCCAGTTCCATCCATGCTGTCACAAAGGATAGGAGCTCCTTCTTTCTTTCTTCTGTGTAGTATTCCATTGTGTAAATGTACCATAGTTTTTTTATACACTCATTTACTGGTGGGCATTTAGGTTGCTTCCAGCACTTGGCTATTGTGAATTGTGCTGCTATGAACATTGGAGTGCATAGGTTCTTCTGAATTGGTGTTTCAGGATTCTTAGGGTATAATCCCAGCAGTGGAATTGCTGGGTCAAAAGGCAGTTCCATTTTTAGTTTTCTGAGGAAATTCCATACTGTTTTCCACAGTGGCTTCACCAGTCTGCATTCACACCAACAGTGCACTAGGGTTCCCTTTCTCTACAACCTCTCCAACACTTGTTTTTGTTGATTTGTTTATGATGGCCTTTCTGAGCAGCGTGAAGTGTTATCTCACTGTGGTTTTAATTTGCTTCTCTCTGATGGCTAGTGGTGCTGACCATCCTTTCATATGTCTCTGGGCCCTCTGTATGTCCGTCCTGGAGAAATGTCTGTTCAAGTCCTTTGCCCACAAAATCCCACAGTTTCTAAGTGCTATTGAATATACTTGAGATAAAACTCCATTAAAAAATTTTCAAAATGTAATGAGGAAATACAAATAAAGGAGAAAATATTTTCTAGAATATTTGTTCTTTATAGCTTATAGGAATGTTTTGAGTTAAATAATGGTTTCATAATTTAATATCATCCCATTTGCACTTAGCCAAAATTCAGTATTCTGTCCCGAAGCAGAGTGAGACAAGCAGATTCTCAATTAGATCTATTCTTTAGAATAGGACAGAACCTGGGTCATGTAGCCCTGTGCACATCTTGGGAATGAAAATTGAATCTGTCTGAAGAGAATGAGGACCTTCAAAGATGGCCATTGAAGTCTCTTCTAATAAATGCATGGGGTAGAGTGATGGTGAATTCTGGTGCGTAAACACTCAGAACATTGATAGACAGGCCATTGACTTTGCATGCTCCACTGGAACTCAAAAGAGCATGGAATTTTTTCTGTACTCCAAGGCAACCAAGAAAATAGGTAATTTCAAAACCAACACTTGAAGAAGGTACTCAAGTGAAGACTGAAGATTATCAGAAATAGGTATCAGAGAGTTTTTTTTTACCTGATATTAAAGTGAAGCAAAAATACCTTATAATTCAGACTCAGTTGAATCAGAAAACTTGAAGATGACATTTGAACGTCAAAGTGCCGTATATATGGTTTCTCTGATGGGAATGAAAAAGGGGGCTATTATTACAAAGTTCCAATAGTTAATTTTCTGTGCCAGCGCCATCACTAAGTGAAATGCAGGAGAGGGAACATCGGTACGATATGTGCAGAGTATTTGGATGTCAGATCTTTCCAGTTTAGAGGGAGACTGAATTGTATTTGACTCATTCCCTTTTTCTTTAAAGTTGTCTATTTCCACTAATCTATATAATGAAAATAGGCCATAATATTAAATGCTAGGCAATCTAAAATCTTAAGATAATATTTCCAAAATCAGCATTCTTGGCTTTTAACCCTATATTTTGGCAAAAGCAGAAAAAATTCATATGGGTAGTTATAGCATAGTAAATTCCTATGCAGTGCTTAGATCTAAATAAACATCTTAGTGGCATTTGAAGTCAGTGTTACTGAGAATTTTAAAAAATTTTTAAATTACATTTGACATACAGTATTAGTTTCAGGGGTACAATATAATGATTAAACATTCATATATAACTTCCAGAGTTATTCTCCCAATAAGTTGGGTGCCCATCTGACACCACATACAGTTATTACAATGTCATTGACTATGTTCCCTGTGCTGTACTTTACATCCCCATGACTATTCTGTAACTATTAGTTTGTACTTCTTAATCCCTTCACATCTTTCATCCATCCCCCAATAGTACTCCAATCTGCCAAGCATCAAAATATTCTCTGTACCTATGAGTCCGTTTCTGAGGATTTTTAAATGGTACTCTGTACATGATCTGGGAGAGAAATATGTGACACTTACTTTTATAAATTTTTGCCATAGGAATAATTAATTCAAGCACTTTTAGACCAAGTCAAATCTTCCAACAACTGTACTCCAGGATTATGATGTCTTAATAAATATTCAACTCTATCCTGAGGACATCCTCTTTTATTTTTTAACTTTTATTTAATTTATTGGGTTGACATTGGTTAATAAAAGTATATAGGTTTCAGGTGTACAGTTCTATAATACATCATCTGTATATCTCATTGTGTGTTCACCACCCCAAGCCAAGTCTTCTTCCATCACCATTTATCTCCCCTTTACCCTCTTCTACCTCCCCACACCCCCCTTTCCCTCTGGTAATCACTGTACTGTTGTCTGTGTCTATGAGTTTTGTTTTGTTTTGTTTTGTTTTGCTTAGTCCCTTCACTCTTTTTACCCAGCCTCACAACTCCCCTTCTCTCCAACAGTTGTTAGTCTGTTTTCTCTATCTATGATTCTGTTTCTATTTTGTTAGTTTATGATGTTTAGATTCCACATATGAGTGAAATCATATGGTATTTGTCTTTCTCTGACTGGCTTATTTCACTTAACATGATGGTCGGGGAGAACATCCTATTGTAATCATTTACAGATATATTCCTCAAATCTCAGAGGGTTTTTTTTTTTGACATGATTATGGAGGCTTACAAGTCCCAAGGTCTGCAAGGTGAATTGGCAGACTGGAGACCCAGAAGAGCTGATGGTGTAGTTCCAGTCCAAAGACTGGCAGGCTTGAGATCCGGGAAGTGCTGATGTTTCAGTTCAAATCCAAAATCAGAAAACAGCTGATATCTCAGTTCAACTTCAGTCAGGCAGAAAGAATTCTCTCTAAGTTGTGGGAAGATCAGCCTTTTTGTTCTATTTTGGCCTTCAGCTTATTGGCTGAGGACCATGTACATTAGGGAAGGCAAGCTACTTTACTGGGTCTACTAATTGAAATGATACTTTCATTAAAAAGTATTCTTTCAGAAATACCCAGAATACTGTTTGACCAAATATCTGGGCACCCCATGGAACAGTCAAGTTGACATATAAAATTAATCATCATAGTGCAATCAACTGACACTTTAGAGGGTCTAACAGCTGGGTGTGATAAGAGCTTAATACAGGATCAGGAAAGAGTCAAAGAAAGCCCTGGGGAAAAAAAAACACTGTCATACTAAGGTGGCCATGGGCATGCCCAAGGCAGAAACCTCTAAGGAACAACATCAGATACATTACAATACAGGAGAAGTAGATGTCACTACAAATCCAAGTCACTGAACAAATGAACTTAACATGACCCAGGGAAGGGATGTGTCCAGGTTTGCTGCACTATTTTATTTAATGTGTCCTGTTTTCAAAAACAATTTACAAGGCATGCCAAGTAACAGGAAAGTACAACTGGGGTAAAAACATAGGGTAAAAAGCAGCAAAAGAAATTGCCTGTGATAGGGCCCCTGATAGGACAACAGACAATAACTTCAAAGGAGCCATTACAAATATATTCAAAGGTCTAAATGAAAGCAAACACAAAGAACTATAGGAAGTTTCAATGACAGTATCTCATCAAATAGGCAATATCAATATGATAGAGATTATCAAAAATAACCAAGGGGAAATTCATGCATTGTGAATAACAAAGAACTGAAATGAAAAACTTTCTAGGGTTTCAACAGTAGATATGAACTGACAAGAGAGAAAGTCAGTGACCCTGACACTAGACTGATAGAGATTATAAAATCCAAAGGACCAATAAACAAAAATAAAATAATTAATAAATAAACAAACAGAACTATAGAAAATATGGGACACCATTAGTCATACCAATATATACATAATAGAAGTATAGGAACTAAGAGAAGGAAAGAAACAAACTGAAAAAATGCTGGAGGAAATAACGACTGAAAACTTGACAAATTTGGTGGAAACCTAAGCTACATATTCAAGACAGATATATAAGGTGCAAACATTTTCTCCTCTTTTGTGGGTTATCTTTTCACTTTGTTGATGTTGTACATTAAATGGCAACACTTTTAATAGTGGTATAATTTTAATTTTAATGTAATTTTTCTATTTTTTCTTTGCTTGTGCTTTTCTTGTCTTATCTAAGATGACTTTGCGTTACTGAAATCACAAAGAATTTACTCATATGTGTGATGTTAGCTATGGCTTCTTCATACATGTAGTTTAATGAATTGAGAAAATTTCTTTCCATTCCTTGTTTGCTGAGTTTTTATTAAAAAGGGGTGTTCAATTTTTTGAAAGATCTTTGTGTGTCTATTGAGATAATTATGTGGCATTTTCCTTTTTTCTGTGTTGTATTATATTAATTTATAGGGTGTGGCAAAAGTAAATTTACAGTTGCTCATACATAAAATAATACAATAATTAATAAAGCATACAAGCATAAACTCTGTGTTTTGCATACTCACAACTAGAAACCTACTTTTGCCTCTCCCTGTACATTTGAATATGAAACCACCCTTGCATTCCTAAAATAAAATTCACTTGTCCTTGGTTTATAATTCTTGATATATATTGATGGATTTGGCTAGTTTTTTGTTGAGGATTTTTGTATGTATATTCATAAGACATATTAGTTGGTTGGTTGCTTTTTGTGTGTGTGATATCTTTGTCCAGATTTGGTATCAGGATAATATTCATCTGATGGAATGAGTTGAGAAGTCCTTCCACTGATATTATTTGGAAGATTTTTGAAGAATTGATATTAATTTATGTTTAAATGTTTTGTAGAATTAACCAGCGAAGGAATCTAGGCCATGGCGTATCTTTGTGGGAAGTTTCTAAATTAGTAATTCAATCATTTTCATTCATTTCAAATTATTTTATAATTTTCCCCATGTTTTTCTCTTGTTCTCACTGGTTATTAGGAGTGTGCTAATTTTCACTATTTGTGAATTTCCAAAATTCCTTTCTTTTACTGACTTATAACTTTATTCCATTGTGGTCTGTGATATAATCTAACAATATATTTTGTCTTGGTCCCTGATCCCTAGAATGAAACTTCTAAAACCCTTGGAATTTCATGAGTAATAATAAGTGTCTTTTTTAATTTACAATGAGTCACTTTTGATTGTACCTGAGTTTATACTAATGATATGACAAAAGATGGGGTCCTAGATAGCGTAAAGATGGGGCTGGTCACCAGAAAGACCAATTGATTAGAGAGTTAGAACTTTCAGTTCTATTAACTGACCTCTGGGGAAGAGGGGATGGTTGGGGCTGGAGATTGAATTCTGTAAAAATTCCTGAACATCAGAGAGATGCAAATTAAAACCACAATGAGATACCACTTCACACCAGTCAGAATGGCCATCATAAACAAGTCAGCAAACAAGTGTTGGAGAGGATGTGGAGAAAAGGGAACCCTAGTACACTGTTGGTGGGAATGCAGACTGATGCAGCCACTGTGGAAAACAGTATGGAATTTCCTCAGAAAACTAAAAATGGAACTGCTTTTTGACTCAACAATTCCACTGCTGAGATTATATCCTAAGAACCCTGAACCACCAATCCAAAAGAACCTATGCACTGCAATGTTCATAGCAGCACAATTTACAATGGTCAAGTGCTGGAAGCAACCCAAGTGCCCATCAGTAAATGAGTGGGTCAAAAAACTATGGTACATTAACACAATGGAATACTATGCAGCAGAGAGAAAGAAGGAGCTCCTACCCTTTTTGACAGCCTGGATGGAACTGGAGAGCATTATGCTAAGTGAAATAAGCCAGGCAGTGAGGGACAAATATCATATGATCTCGCCTTTAAGTGGAACGTAATGAACAAAAGAAAAAAGAAAGCAAAATATAACCAGATACATTGAAATTAAGAACAATCTGACAGTAACCAGAGGGGAGGTGGGAAAGGATAATGGGGGGAAGGGTTTTCAGGTACTACTATAAAGGACACATGGACAAAACCAAGGTGGGGGGTGGAAGCAAGGGAATGAGGTGGGTTTGGCTGGGGTGGGGGGGATTGGTGGGGCAAAAATGCAGACAACTGGCCCTGGCTGGTGTAGCTCAGTGGATTGAGCACGGGCTGGGAACCAGACGGTCCTGGTTCGATTCCCCGTCAGGGCACATGCCTGGGTTGCGGGCCGGGTCCCCAGTGAGGGCCACGTGAGAGGCAACCATACATTGCTGTTTCTCTCCCTCTCTGTCTTCCTCCCTTCCCCTCTCTCTAAAAAATAAATAAAATCTTTAAAAAAAATGCAGACAACTGTAATTGAACAACAATAAAATAATTTTAAAAGAAAGATAAAAGTCAACATGTATGAAATTGGAGAAAATAAAATTACACAGATTAAAAAAAAATCCTGAACAATGAGATTCAGAGAACTTTTGGGTTGATGTACTCATTAAAATGCTAGGAGGGTGTCATGCCCAAAAATGTCACAGAAGCTCCATGTCCTCAACCTCATACCTTACTCTATGTGTCTCTCCATTTGACTACTACTAAATTGTGTTCTTTATTATAAACCAGTAAATGTAAGTAAGTTGTTTCTCTTATTTCTGTGAGCCATGCTAGCAGGATAGTGGAAACTCCAACTTATAGCCATTCAGTTAGAAATATTGGTGGCCCAAGACTGGAAACCAGCACCTGAAGTAGCAGTGATCTTGGAATGAGCCCTTTAGCTGGTGAGATCTGATGCTTAACTCCAGGTAGATAGTGTTAGAATTGAATTGAATGGTTGGACACTCCCCTGTAGAATTGGTTGTTGTTACTGGAAAACACTCCATGTCAGAGAATATATCTGTGCTATAACTACTTATTTTTGAATTCATTAAGGCTCATTTTATGGCCCCAAATATGGTCTATCCTAGGGAATATTCCATATGCACTTGAGAATAATGTACATTCTGCTGTTGTTGGGTGGAGTGTTCTAAAGATGTTTGTTGTGTTCTTCTTTTTAATGCTTAATTTTTACAGTTTGCCAAAATTTAAATTTGATTGATTTTATTTAATTTCCTTTTTATTGAATTTATCGTGGTGATGCTGGTTAACAAAATTATACAGGTTTCAGGTGCACAATTTACAACACCATCAACATTTATACCCTCTATACGTTCCTCCACGCCCCCCCCCCACCTCCCTGGCAATTACCACACTGTTAGTGTCCATGAGTTTTTTCCTCTCTTTTTTTTCACTCAATCCCTCCACCCCAACCCTCCCACTGACAGCTGTTAGCCTGCTCTCTATCTATGAGTCTGTCTCTATTAGTGCTTGTGTTCTACATGCTTATTGATCTTTTGCTTAATTCTTCTATCCCTTACCAATTGTGAAGTATCAAAGTCTCCAACTACTCTTCCTGAGTTGTCTATTTCCCCTTTCAATTCTGTTTTTGCTTCATATATTTTGGGGTTCTCTAGTTAGGGCAATATATTTTTATGATTGTTAATTATATCTTCCTGATAGATTGAGTATTTTTTATTATAAAATATCTCCCTTCATCTCTAGTAACATTTATTTTATTTAAAGTTTATTTGTTTTGATATTAGTATAGTCAACCAAGATATCTTATAGTTACTTTTTACATTATATATCAATTTTATATTAATTTACTTTCAATTTATTTTTAAAGTTGAATGAAAAATGTCCCCTTTAAAGAGGATGTGGTTGGATCTTGTTATGTTTCTTTCATTCTGTCTGACAATTACTGCATTTTCATTGGACTTTTGAATCCATGCATTTTTTATGTTGTTGTATATATTTGTTGAATTTACATCTGTCATTTTACTTTTTGTTTTCTATATATCTCTTGATATTTTTGTTTCATTTTGTAAAGCTTCTTTTGCATTAAGTAAACTTTTAATATAAATGTTTAATTTCATTAATATTTTAAAACATATTTTCCTATCAAGTCCCATTAAAGGACTTGCACATAGATAGATAGAAGGAAATCTTATAACTAAAACACATAATGACAAATGATTAAAATGGATAAATGTTGTGACTATACAACATTCCAAAGATGATATACAAATGGCCAATAATTATATGGAAAGATAATCAACATCATTAGTCACCACGGAAATGAAAATCAACGTCATAATGATATAGAAACTTTCATGCACTTGGATGGCTAAAATAAAAAAGACAGATAATAAGTGCTGACAAGTATGTAGAAGAATTAGAACTTTAATATATTGTAGATACAATTATAAAATGGTGCGGCCAATTTGGGAAACATTTTGGCAGTTTCTCAGAAAGATAAATATAGAGTCACCATATGAATTAGAAATCCCACTTTTATATTCAAGAAAAATATATATCCACACAAAAATGTATACATGAATGTTCACTGCAGAATTATTCATAATAGTCAAAAAGTGGAAATAACCCAAAGTGCTGTAAACTGATAATGGATATACAAAATGTCATACATCTATACCACAAAATATTATTCAGTAATCAAGGGAATGAAGTTTTGACCTATGTTACAACCAGGATGAACCTAGAAAACATAATGCTAAATTAAAGAAACCAGTCAAAAAATATCTATCACATATTGTATGGTTTCTTTTATATAAAATGTAGAGAATATCCAAATCTATAGAGACAGAAAGTAGATTAGTGGTCAGCTAGGTCTAGGAGGGGAAGTGTCAAGGAAATGAAGTGAGTGGTAACAGGGGACCGGTTCGTTTAGAGGGTAAAAAGTTTCTAAATTAATTGCCATGGTTAATCTCTGTGACTATACTAGATACTATCAAATTATACACTTGAAATGGGTGAATCAAATATATAAGTTAAACACAAATGAAAAATAAAAAAGAAACTTTAATTCCTCCTTGTACAAAAAGGTAGAAACTCTATACCTTCTCTTGTCTTAGAACATTTACTTTTAAAAAATAGTTGTGAATTTCTCTGTCACTTAAAAAGAGATGTAAATCTTTTTAAAAGCTAAACGAACTTCTTACTATCTTTACAATGCAGAAATATTTTACTCAAAAACTGGCAGCCATCTCTTTGTAATGTAATCATTACAAAAGATGGTACTTTTATCTCCGATTTTCTGTGGGAAGATAATAGCCTATCTTTAGCTGGAGCCTGGCTCCAAGCTAAAATCTACCTTCTATCATAAAGATACAACTAGTTTATTTTCCATTTTAAAGGCAATTAACAAACACAGGTGTCTACCTGAATTAAAGGTGAACTTAGGATAAATCGTGTGTGGCAAATGGTGATGTCATGTTCTTTTATTTGAGGAACAGTTATCATTTATGTTGAGAAAATATATGCAATGGATGTATCTGCTTGGCTATATAAAAGACTAACATTTCTTTCTGTCTCTGCAATCTCTTTAGCAGACTGCCAGTGTAGTGTATCACATTCTTGTTTAATTCTTAACCAGTAATAAAACAGTTTTCTCTCTCTTCTACTTCTGAAGAGAATTTTGGGAGGCTGGCAGATTTTATTTTTAATTATATTTCTTCAGCATATGGTATGTGAATCATATCTTAATAAAGCTGTTATTTTAATTTTTATTTATTGATTGGAGAGAGCCAGGAAAGGAGGGAGAGAGAGAAGGCAAAGGAGAGAGAAACATCAATCTGTTGTTCCACTCATTTATACATCCATTGGTTGACTCTTTTTCTTTTAAAATTTTATTTATTTATTTTTAGAGAGACGGGAAGAGAGGGAAAGAAAGAGGGAGAGAAACTCTCTCTTTTAATGTGCGGTAGCCTCTTGCACAACCCCTACTGAGGACCTGGCCTGCAACTTGGGCATGTGCCCTGACTGGGGATCCAAGTGGTGACCCTTTGGTTCACAGGCTGGTACTCAATCCACTGAGCCACACCACCCAGGGCCATTGGTTGATTCTTGTATGTGCACTGACCAGAGATCAAACCCACAACCATGTATCAGGCTGATTCCCTAACCAATTGAGCTATCCAGCCAGGGAAGCTGTTTTTTTGTTGTCGTTGTTTGTTGTTTTTTTTTTAATGAAGAATACAGTACGTCATTTTACTCTTTTATTTATAGTATAATTGTCAAATATTTCCTCTACCTATAGTGAGGGCCAATTAGACACTGTTATAATTTTTGTTTTACCCACAAACATAATTTAGAAAATTCAACAGGAAAAGAAAGTTTATTTTATTTTACTTAACTATAATTTTGCTCTTTCTATTTTTTCCTTTCTGATGTTCCAAGACCCTTTCTCAGTTCAGTCTGACATAAAAAAATATACTATAAACTGGGTGGCTTAAACAACAGAAATATATTTTCTCACAGTTTATAAGACTGAAAGTCTGAGATCAGAGTGCCATTATGGTCAGGTTCTTGTGAGAGAGCTCACCCTGGCTTGCGTGGAGCCACTGTATTGCTGTGTCATCACGTGGGAGAGAGAGAGAGAAAGAGAGACAGAGAGACAGAGAGATTAAGAGATCATTCCTTTTTTTAAGATTGTATTTATTTATTGTTTAGAGAGAGGGGAAGGAAGGGAGAGATGGATGGAAATATCAATATGTGGTTGCCTCTTGCATGCCCCCTACTGGGGACCTGGCCTACAACCCAGACATGTGCCCCGATTGGGAATAGAACTGGAGACCCTTTGGTTCACAGCCCGGCACTCAATCCACTGAGCCACACCAGTCAGGGCGAGATCATCATTTTTAAAAAGGCCACAGTCCTATGGGATTAAGGCCCTATCCTTATGACCTCATATAATCTTAATTACCTCCATAAAAGCCTTATCACCAGATAAAGTCACATTGGAGGTTAGAGCTTCAATATATGTATTTGAAAGAGATACAGTTCAGTCCATAGTAGATGCCATAGTCCCTAGTCTGTCCTCCTTCTTCAACTTTCAGTGTTTTTTTATGTTTGTTTTATATATAATGTCCAGAGGTCTTAGTTGTACTTAATAGGAAGAAAAGGGAATGGTCTATCTACAAAATCTTTCCAGAAACATAAGTCTAATAAAAAATAATTTTGATTTTTACACCTTATATTAATAAAATTTCTAAAAATTAGAAATTTTACTAATATAATGCTATCACACACCCAAAGAGCTATTTAAAAAATATAGATGAATCAGCATAGAATTCTAAAGGAAAAGTTCAAGAATCCTGAAGGAAGGTAGGGGAAAGAAAAGAAATAAAAAGGAAAGATAAAATGACAGATTTAAGCCCTATATATCAATAATCACTTTAAATGTAAATGGTCTAATACACATATGTATCTTTTTAATTTTTAGGGGTGACATTGGTTCACAAAAACCATACAGGTTTTAAGTGTACAACTCAACAAAACATCATATGCACACTGCATTGTATACCCATTGCCCAATGTAAAGTCTCTATCCATCCCCATTTACCTGCACTTTGCCCACCTCCGCCTACCTCCATACCCCACCTTTCCCCCAGCTACCACCATACTGTGTCTGTGTGATATTTTATATATATGTGTATGTGTGTGTGTATCCTTACTATTATATATTATATTATGATATATATGTTTATAGTTCTGATTAATCCCTTCAGTTTCTTTCATCCAGCCCCTCAACCCCACCCCTGTGACAGCTGTCAGTCTGTTCTATGTATCTATACCTCTGTTTCTATTTTGTTCATTAGTTTATTTTGTTCGTTAGATTTCATGTAAAATGAGATCATATAGTATTTTTCTTTCTCTGACTGGCTTATTTCATTTAGCATAATAATTTCCATATCCATCCATGCTGTCACAAAAACTAAGGTTTCCTTTTTGCAGCTGAGTAGTATTCCATTGAGTAAATGTGCCACAGCTTTTGTATCCACTGATCTGCTGATGGGCATGTGGGCTGCTTCCAAACATTGGATATTATAAATAATGCTGCAATAAACATAGGGATGCATACATTCTTTCAAATCAGTGTTTTGGTATTCTTTGGATATACTTCCCAAAGTGGGATTGCTGGTTAAAAAGGCAGTTTCACATTTAAGTTTTTGAGGTAACTCAATCAATACTCTTTTTCACAGTGGCTGTACCAGTTTGCATTCCCACCAACGATACAGTAGGGTTCCCTTTTTTCCACATCCTCACCAACACTTGTTGTTTGTTGATTTATTGATGAGAGCCATTCTTACAGGTATGAGGTCATATCTCATTGTTTTAATTTGCATATCTCTGATGATTAGTGATGTTGAGCATCTTTTCATATCTGTATGCCATTTTTGGAGAAGTGTCTATTCAGATCCCTTGCCCATTTTTAAAATTGGGTTGTTTTTCTTCTTGGTGTGGAGTTGTACAAGTTTTTTTATATATTTTGGAAATTTAACCCCTTTTCAGATGTATCACTGGCAAACATGTTCTCCCATTCAGTTTGCCCCCATTTTGTTAATGATTTCCCTTGCTGTGCACAAGCTTTTTACTTTGATGTAGTTCCCCATTTGTTTATTTTTTCCTTTGTTTCCTTTGCCTGAGGAGATATATCAGAAAAAAATGTTGCTATGAGAAATGTTTGAGGTTTTACTGTCCATATTTTCATCTAGGATTTTTATAGTTTCACAACTTCCATTTAAGTATTTAATCTATTTTGATTTTATGCTTATGTATGGTGTAATTTGATTGTCTAATTTCATATTTTTGCCTATATCTGACTAATTTTCCCAACCATTTAATGAAGAACTTGTCTTTACTCCATTGTATGTTCTTGCCTCCTTTGTCAAATATTAATTGACCATAAAGACACCTTTAAAAGACAGATTGGCAAGGTGAATTTAAAAAATGACTCAACCATATTCTGATTATAAGTATCTCATTTCAAATCTAATGTATATAGGTAAGTTGAAAGTTAAGAATAGAAAATGCTATGCCATACAAACATTAATGAAAAACAAGCATGAATGGCTATATTAATATCAGAAAAGTAGACTTAACACAAAGAAAATATCAGTGATAGAGGTGGAGCATTAGATAATGATAAAAAGATCGATCTACCAAGAAGAAATAGCAATTCTGAATATGTATGCACCAAACAACAGAATGGCAAAATATATGATAAAAAACTAGTAAAACAGAAATGACAAATGAACAAAAATCAAGTTATAATTGGGGACATTAATACTGCTGTGCCAACAATGGGTAGCATAAGTAGATATAAAATCAGCACTGAGCCCTTGCTGGTATGGCTCAGTGGATTGAGTGCTGGCCTGTGAACAAAATTGTCACTGGTTCAATTCCCAGGCACACCACATACCTGGGTTGCGCACCAGGTCCCTGGTTAGGGGCACACGAGAAGCAACCACACATTGATGTTTCTCTCCTTCTCTTTCTCTCTCCCTTCCCCTCTCTCTAAAAATAAATAAATAAATAATTTAAAAATAAAAAATGAAATAAAATCAACAATGACACAGATGAATACAACAACACCATCTACCTTGCAGCAGCAAAATATACAATACAGTTGTTAAATATTGTATTATGGAAAATAATACAATGCTTAATAAATAATAATAGAAGAATAAACTATGTTTTGTGTACTCAACTGTAAACCTACTTTTGCCCCACTCTGTACATTCTCTTCAGGCATCCATGAAACATATACCGAAATAGAAGATATTCTGGGATATAACAGAGTCCTCAACAAAATTAAACTAATTTAAATAATTCAGAATGTGTTTTCTGGTCACAGTGGAATCAAATTAGATCACAATAATGGAAAGATAACAGAAAAAATAAAATACTTGAAAAATAAATAGCACATTTCTAAACTTTTGATTTTCTTAAGGAAAATAAAAAATAATTGGAAGGAATTAAGAAGTACAAATTGGCAATGATAAAAACAGTCCCAGGGATGTAAAGTACAGCGTGGGGAATATAGTCAATAATGTTGTAATAACCATGTATGGTGTCAGGTGGGTACTAGACTTAGCAGGGAATCACTTGTAAGTTATATAAATGTCTGACCACTATGCTGTACAGCTGAAACTGATTATACTGAACATCAACTGTAATTGAAAATTTTTAAAAATAATAAAAAATTTGGAGTGAATGAAAAGTAAAATACAAGATACTAAAATTTGTTGGAAACAGTTAATGCCATGCTGAGGAATAAATTTATAACACTAAATGCTACGTTGGAGAATAGAAAAAGTCTTAGATCAGTAATCTAAGCTCCCAGCTAAGTAAATTCTAAACTCAAAGCAAGAAGAAGAAAATAAATAGTAAATATAATAGCAGAAATCAATAAAATGAATCAAATAAAGAGCCGATTCTTTGAGTAGATCAACAAGTTTACAAACCTTTAGCTAGAATGGCAATGAAAAAAAGATGACATAAATTAGCAATATCAGGACTGAGATGGGAATAGCACTACAGACCCTGAAGATATTGAAAAGACAGTAAAATATCAACAAATGTACTGGCATAAATTTGACAACATAAATGCATGGATCAACTATTTGAAAAGTATAAGTTACCACAACTCAGTATGAAAAAGAAAATTGAAATAGATGCATAGCTATTAAGAAAATTTAGTTTTTAATTTAAAAATTATAAATTAAAACAAGAAATATTTAAATCAAGATAGTTTTCCTGGAGAAATCCATAAAAATCTAGAAAATAATTGTCACCATTGAAGATATTGTACTAAGTGAGATAAATCAGACAGAGAAAATCAAAGGTATGATATCACTTTTTTATGTGATCTAAAAAAACAAATTTGTAAAAACAGAGAGTAGAATGGCTGTTACCAGGTGTGAGGGGGTAGCAGGTTTGGGGAGATTAGGGAGATGCTGTTTATGGGTACAAACTGGCAACTAGTAGATAAATAAGTTCTGGAGATTTAATGCACAGCATTGTGATATAGTCAACAACACTACATAATAAATTTCAAAGTTGTTAAGAGACTAGATCTTAAGTTCTCACCAGAAAAAAAAAGAAATTTTAACTGATGTGATAGAGGTTTAGCTAAAGCTATGATGGTAAGCATGTTATAATATATAAATGTATCAGACCAATACTATGAACACCTTAAACTTATACAGTGCTATATTTCAATTACTGTATTTTGCTATGTGTAATGTACACCCATGGTTTTAGCCCAAACTTTCAGGAAAAAAATCTTTTGTTTTAATTTTTTACTTAATTGTGTATTTATTTATATTTAGATACTTGTGTTTTGTATTATAAAGGAATTTTAGCATTTATCATTGAAGATATTATGGTACCAGAAATTTTATGTAACAAATAATGACAAAATACAAAAACAGATGCAAGGTATTTCAGGTACTACCCATGTATAATATGCATCCTTATCTTTCCCTCAAAAATTTGGCCAAAACTGTGCACATTATACAAGGGAAAATACAGTATGTCTCAATTTTAAAACATTCTACACAATCATTTCTACAAACACAAGTGGAAAGATCATTTGCCAGCACATTTTATGAAGCTAGTATTTCCCTGATACCAAAACCAGATAAAGACTGTATATTAAGGAAATAAAGCTCTGTACTAATAACCCTGATGAATATTGGTACAAAAAAACTAACAAAACATTACCACATATAATTCAGAAATGTTAAAAAAAAGAAGAATACAGCATAACTAAGAGCATCTTATTCCAGGGATGCAAGACTGTTTGAGTATTTGACAATCAATCAATATAATATTAATAGGCAAAAGAAAAAATCACATGCCAATGTCAGTTGATACAGAAAAGATATTTGACAAATTCAACAGTATTCATAAATTTTTTAAAAAACAAGAGTACCAGGCATGGAAACAAGGAACAGATTGACAGCAACCAGAGGGGAGCGGGGAGAAAGGGAAGGGTCTAGTCAAGGAGCAGGTGTAGATGACCCATGGACATGGTCAACAGGACGGGATTGGCTGTGGGAGCCGGGTGTGGGGTGGGGCAAGGGAGAGCAATGGGGAGAAATTGGGGCAACTGTAATAGAGCAATAATAAAAAAAAAGAAAGGAAAATAAAAAATAAAAAATAGGAGTATAGGATACATTTTTCAACTTGAGAAAGGACATCTATAGACATGCTATAGCTAATATCACAGTTGATGGTAAAACACTGAATCCATTTTCCCTGACACTGGGAATAAGGCAAGGCTGCTGCTCTCACCACTGCTTTTCAAATTGGTCTAAAACTTTTAGGGAGTTCAATAAAGAAATAAAGGTATATAGATTGAAGAGGAAGAAACACAACTATGCTATTTGCAGAAGACATGACCTTCTCTATAGAAAAATCCCAACTAATCAACAAAAAATAAACCTCCAGAACTCACTCTTAGAAGTGAATGTAGTACTGCTGCAAGATACAAGTACAACATATAAAAATAAATTGTATTTCTATGTACTAGTAAGGAATGTGTGAACACTGAAATTAAAAACATGGTATAATTTATAGATTATAAAATAAATATGTGTAAACCTCACATAACATATATAGAATTCATATGTTGAAAACTACAAAACACTAACAGATCAAAGATTTAATAAATGAAGAGACAGAATGTGCACATGGATTGGAAGACTCAACACAGTAAAGATGTCAGTTCTCCTGGCAGTGATATTCAGATTTAATGCATTTCCATTAAAATCACAACAAGATTTTTTGTAGACATGAAAAAAATTATTCTAATGTTTGTATAGAATGCATAAGAGCTAGAATCAACAAAAACATTTTGGAAAAAAAGAATAAAATGGGATAAATAATATATGATTTAACTCCTATGTAGGATATAAAACTGAAAGCCACAAATGAACAAATAAGAAAAACAAATAAACAAAAACTTATAGACACAGACAACCATATGGTGGGAGTGTGGTGATAGTAGCAGGGAAGGGAAGGGAGAGGGAAGGGAGGGAAGGGAGTGGGGTGATAGTAGCAGGTCAAATATATGGTGACAGAAGATTTGACTTTCGGCGGTGTGCACACAATGCAATATATAGGCGACTGTACACTTGAACACATGAAACTTGTATGATTTTATTTACTAATGTCACACCAATAAATTTAAATTTTTTAAATGGGAGGAATAAGCCCACATAAGTTTAAAATTTACTTTATAGCTACAATAATCAGACAATGGTATTGGCAGAGGGATAGACTCAAAAATCAACTGAACAAAACATAAAACCCTGAAATAGCCACCCCCCCCCGACTAACGTGCAGCTCATTTCTTTTTGAGAGACACAAACTCAATTCAATGGAGGAGGATGAATAATTGTTTCAACACATGCTGCTGGGAAGATTTTTGATACCCATAGGGAGATAACTCTCATCCTAAATCTTACATCTTATACAAAAATGAACTTAAAATAGATAATACATTTATATGTAAAATGTAAAACTACATAATACTTAGAAGATAACTTCGAAAAAAGTTGGGAGAGCTAGGCTTGCTGAAGAGTTCTTATACATGGCAACAGAAGCACAATCTATTTTAAAAATAGCTAAATTGGAGTTCATCAAAATGTAAAACTTCCACTGTGAAAGTCATATTTAAGGGAATAAAAGAGCATACCAGAGACTTACAGAAAATACTTGCAAACTACATACCTGATAAAGAATTGATATGTAGAACACATAAAGGATCCCCAAAACTCAACAGTAAAAGACAAAAATTAAATAGGTAAAAGGAAGTGAAGAGAAATTTCATTGAATAAAATATGCAAATGGAAAATAAGCTCATGAAACTATGGCCAACACCACTTGCCATTAAGGCAATGCACATTAAGACTATAACAAGATTACACTATATACCTATTAGAATTGTTTTAAAAAATTAGAGACAAAACCTAAAGCTTCAAGGATGTGAAGAAACCGAGTCTCCCTTTCATTGCTGGAGTGAACATAAGATGATAAAGCCACTCTGGGAAATTGTTGAGTCGTTCCATAAAAGCTAAATGTAGAATTATCACATGGACAAGCAAGAGTCCTCCTAGACATTAACTACATATTAATAAAGCTATGTCCATACAAGTAGTTGTGCTCAATTGTTTATAGTAGATATATTATAATAGCCAAAAACTGAAAAGAAGTTCTTCAATTGGTTAATAATTAAACAAACTGTAGTACATCCATACCGTGGAATACTACAAAGCAATGCACAGTAACAACTATAGGTACCTGCAACAACTTGAATATATTGTAAGGATTTTATAGTGAAAAAGGCCAATCCCAAAGGTTACATAGTACATGACTGTATTTATATAACATTCTTCAAAAGAAAAATATTATGGACAGATTACTGGTTGCCCTGGATCAATAAAGGAGAGGCTTTTATAAATATGAATTGAAAAATTGATTTTTAAATTTATATGCAACTGTATTCAAATGTCAATAAAAGAGTACAAAAAGAGAAATGAGAGAAAACACAGATATTTTTAATGCTATCCTCACTAATATATTTCTTAGCCTTGGTGAAGGGAGTGTCTTCTGGACCGTTTTATGGGATATAGTTGGTATGTATGGATATGAAGGTAAAACAGGATACATCCATTTCAACATTTCTGTAAAAAAATAAATAAAATTTATATGAAAATTTAGAGGACATAGAACAGCCGAAACCATATTTTAAAAGGTTAACAATGATGCAAGTCTTTATCATGTGTGGCACCAAAGCTACAATAACTGAAACAGTGTAATAATAGCAAAGGGCATACGAAGAGTTTGTGGAACAGAAGAGGACAGAAATAAACCTGTTGGCTTACTGACAATTCAGTTTTAAGACAGCAGCAAAATAAATGGGGGAAGCAAAGGCTTTTCAACAAAGGATTTTTGCAAAACTAGATATCTGTAAGGGAGGAAATGGAAGCTCAAGTACTACTGTGCAGAAAAATTACTTTGAGATGAATCATAGCACCTAGATATTAAAGTTAAAACTTTAGAAAAAGAAATAATAAAAGAATATAGTTGTTATCTTAAGAAAGGCAAATATTTCTCCCACACGATAGAGGAAATAACCATAAAAGAAAAAATAAAGTGATCTTTATTAAATTTTTTATCATGAAAAGAGGGTGTTATAAATAGGTAAGCCCTGGATGGGTAGCTCAGTTGGTTAGAGCATCTTTCAGATATGCCAAGCCTGCGTGTTCGACTCCCTTGCAGGCACATACAAGAATCAACCAATGAATGCATCAGTAAGTGCAACAACAAATTGATCTCTCTCTCTCTCTGTCCCCCTCTCTTTCAAATAAATCAATAAAAATTAAAAAAATGAAAGGCAGGACACAGAATTAGAAAAATATTAGCAAAACATAGATCTGACAAAGTTCTTGTATTGTGAATATGTAAAAAGTGTTCAAACTGCATAAAAGACAATAAAAGCAATAAAAATGTCAAATAGACCTCTACACACACATAACAAAGATTTCAAATGGTCGTAATGAAGCCTAATAAAAAGGTGCTCAACACATTTACATTATTAACAAAAAATAGTTTGAAATAGATTATAGATCTAAATGTAAATGCAAAGCTATAAAATTCCTAGAAATAGCAAAGGAGAAAATGTAGGTGATCTTCGATTTGTTGAAACTTAGATAAACCACAAAAATACAATCCATAAGGAAAAGATTGGTAAGTTGGACTTCATTAAAATTAACATCCTCTGCCCTATGAAAAACACTGCTAAGGAAAATACAGGCACATTTGAGGAGAAAATGTTTGTGAATCATATGTCTGACAATGTACCTATATCCAGAACATACAAGGAACACATAAAACTCCACAATTAGAGCACACGCTTCCCAATTGTAAAATGGGCAAAGAGTCTCAACAGATGCCTTACTAAAAAAGTTAAGCAGAGGAAGTGTATGAAAAGTATATGAAAAGATGCTGAACATTATATGTCATTATGGAACTACAACTCAAAAAATAAATGATCAAATGTCACTGCACATCTAAAATGAAGTCCACAAAACTGAAAATGCAAAATTCTGGTGAGGATGTGCAACAAGAGGAACTCTCTTCATTGCTAGTAGAATTGAAATGGTATAGCCACTTTCTTACAAAACAAAAGACACTTATAAAATGATTTAGCAATCATGCTCCATGTTATTTACCCAAATCAGCTGAAACTTATATATCCACCCCCAAAACCTGCAGATGAATGTTTACAGCAGACTTATTCATAATTTTCAAAACTTGGAAGCAACTAATATGTCTCTCAACAGGTGAATGAATAAGCAGGCTGTGATACATCCATACAAAGGACTATTATTCACTGATAAAAAGAAAAAGCTATCAAGCCATGGAAAGACATGGAGGATCCTCAAATGCATGTTGCCAAGTGGAAGAAGCCAATCTAAAAAGGTTAAATACTATATGATGTCAACTATGACATTCTGGAAAAGGTTACACTATGGAAACAGTGAAAATATCACTGATGGCCAAGAATGGAAGTGAGGGAGGGAGAGGGGGATAAATAGTTGGATCACAGGGGAGTTACAGAGTAGTTAACTATTCTGTGATACTGTAATTGCAGGTACCTGTCATTACATTATACATTTATCAAAATCCATAGATAGATTATCTGTTTGGCAAAATCCATAGAATGCACCTCTAGAGAAAGAAAAGCTCGGACTAGATAAGCTCACTGAAGAATTCTGCCAAACATTTGAAGAATTAACACAAAGCTTCCCAAGACTCTTTGGAACATTTGAGGAGGAGGAAACACTTTAATCTCACTTTATGAGATCAGCATTACCCTGATACCAAAGCCAAAGACATTACAAGAAAATAGAAATACAGACCAGTATTCCTGATGAATAATGATGTGAATCCTCAACAAAATATTGACAAACTGAATTCGACAACACACTGAAGTTGTTACACACTCTTACCAAGTGGATTTATTTCTGGAATGAAAGGATGATTTAACATACAAAAATCAACCAATGTAATACATTATATTAACAATGAAGAACAAATCAACATGATAAGCTCGGTTAATGCCTAAAAGTGACAAAATTCAAGTTTTATGATTTAAAAAAACTTAATAATCTAGGCATAAAAGGAAACTACCTCAACATGATGAAGACTATGCAAAGCCCTCAGCTAACACCATGTCATAAAATTTAATCATACATCTACATTATGATTTCACAATTCTGGCCTCTCATATTTTCCAAAAGAATCAAGAACATATTTCTTGAAAAAGAATTGCACACAAATGCTCTCAGCAAATTTATTCATATTGGTTGGAAACTGGAAGCAACTCCAATGACCATTAATGAGAAAATTCATAAACCCTACTCAGTTTTTAAAATTGAATGGCCTATGCATGTATACAATAGTGTACAGAAAGCTAACAGACATGCTGAGAAAATGAAGCTGGGTGCAAAAAGTACACAGTGTATGTTCCCAATCATATTGCATTTTAAAAAGATCAAAAGTAATCCATTGTGACAAAAATCAGAAGAGTTTTCTTGGCGGTGATCACTGGAAAATGGATGGAGAAAACTTTCTGTAATGATCAATAGTTGCATAAATTTGTCAAAACTCATATGAATGAATGTACATGGAATATATGATCATTAGCCTGTATGTAAATTTTACCTAAAAAATCTTAAAAATGACCATACTCTAGTTATAGTAGATAGGTGTGTTTTACACAGTTGTGTGCTACTTATTCTTAAACTAATTTTATCCTTGAGGAATTTGTCAATATATGAAACAATGGGAGCAAGTGATGTACACACATAGAAGGAGGGAAACCTAGAATATGCTTTATTTTTTGAGTTTAGAGTTGGAGGGATCAGTATGTACTCATTTAATGTATGATATATATGTACAGATAGATAAAAACATAGAAAATATATATATATATATATAGAGAGAGAGAATATATATAACTATTACATAGAAAAATTATATGTAAATTTATATTTTTAATCTCTGTTCACTGACAGAAACCAGAAGCAGCGACACACCATTAAAAATGAACATACCTAGCTTCCAGATCTTGATTTCTAAATGTCATGCTCAAAAATGATAGGGCTACTTAGAGATGTGGTTGATTCCATGGTACAGACAGAAAAGTTACAAAATGAGCCTGGAATGTATTTCTGTTTCAGAAATTAAGGAATTGCTCAGATCTCATTGGAACCACCTTAAAGAGAATCCCACTGCACAGATATGAAGCAAAACATGCATTAAAATAAATTATGATTGCAATATTGATAACATGAAGTAAAATAAAAAATATACTGATACATATACACATGAAGACATTAATGAGTAAGTATACAAATGAATGGATGAGTGAATAAATGAATGGTGGAAGAGGAAGTTCTTCCTTACTAAATACAGCTCTTCAGTTCTAAATAAAGGAAAAATACAAAGTGCTAGCTAACACTTCTATGTAGAAGATTGATGAGCAAGAGAGTATTTATGTAGTCTCCAAGTAGCTCCACATACATATGTTACTAATTACAAGAAGAGAAATAATAACTTCACAAGGGAAAAACCCAGCAGACACCACTTTAACCTAATGTTCAAAGCTACCACTATGAATTTTGGGTCAAACTATCTTCATGTGTCTCTTCAATGATGCACTGAAAAGGGAAAAACATCACATTTGTGGTATTTTTGCAAAAAGCGCACCTAATCATCAGGGAACATTTCATAAACCCTGAGTACATTCTATAAAATAACTAGTCTTCAAAATGTCAAGTTCAAGGAACACAAAGAAAGGTGGAGGAAATGTTCCAGATTTAAACTGAGTAAAGAGGAATGACAATGAATGCAATGTGCGCCCCTTAGATTGAAAAAAAAATAGCTCTAAAGGATAATATTGGAGAACTTTACAAAATTTGAAGTCAGTGTTGTGCTATTAAATGGGAACTTAAAAATAGAAACCTGAAACTTTGGTGTTAGTCAACTTCTATGGTCTAAATATTCCCATCAGGACTGATTTCAAGCTACCAATGGTTTAATAAACGGCTGGCCAAATTTCTAAACATGCAACAATCAGCCACCTCCATCACATCATTATAATGGTATTCCATCAATTTTAAATTTCTTATGTTAATAAGCATGCTATCATATAAAAGAAAGTCTCTTTTTTCCCCTTAGGGAAACCAATGTAAAAACTTAAGAGTACAGGAGAAATATTTCAAAATTACTTTCAATTGGTACATAAAAGTAAGGTGTCTCTATGTGTATATTTACAGAGATAATAAAAAGAATGGAGAAAATGCAAATTATTTGAAAATCAGGGTATAATATAGCTGGGGGTTCCTTATATTATTCTTGTAATTTTGTGTGAGTTTGAAACATATATATGTGTTATATGTACATTATATATATTATATAGACCATGTGGTCAAGGAAAATCATTCTGACTATGACACGCTAGTCAAAGTGTGAATGATGACAAGGCCAGTCATATGAGAATCTATGTTATATGCAAATTGTATCTCAATACAGCTGGGGAAAATTTTTTTTAAATCTAGTGCAAGATTTTAGGTCAAGAAAGGAAATGATAAAAAGGCATTGGAACTCAACAAAATACAGAAGGCTAGCAGAAGCAGGGGTTTGTGCGTTGGGAAGGAAATTTCTCTATGCTTGACATGTTAGCTCATGTAAAAATCAACACAGAAATATATATTTTATTTATTTTTAAATTACATTTTATTTTTCAATCACAGTTGACATACAATATTATGTTAGTTTCAGGTGTACAATCCAGCAATTAATTAGACATCATATAATTTACTAAGTGATCATCCTAATGAACCTGGTACCCACTTGGCACCACACAGAATTATTAGAATATTATTGACTATATCCCGTATATTGTATTTTGTATCCCCGTGACTATTCTGTAACTATCAATTTCTACTTCTTTATCCCTTCAGCCTTTTCATTAATCTCCTAATCCCCTTCCCACCTGCCAACCATAAAACTGTTCTCTGTATCTGTGAGTCTGTTTCTGTTCTGCTTCTTCGTTTATTTTGTTTTTTAGATTCAGTTGCTGATAAATATGCATATATTGCCATTTTATTTTCATATTTTTAAAAGATTTTATTTATTTATTTTAGACAGATGGGAATGGTGGAAGAGAGGGAGAGAAACATCAATGTGGGGTTGCCTCTCGTGCACCCCCTACTTGGGACCTGGCCCATAACCCAGGCATGTGCCCTGAGTAGGAATTGAACCTGTGACCCTTTGGTTTGCAGGCCAGCACTCAATCCACTGACCCATACCATCCAGGGCTATTATTCATTTTTCTTCTCCCCTCCCCCTCCCCTCCCC
>PVJI01022426.1:0-25408 GCA_004026765.1 Micronycteris hirsuta | reverse complement strand
CACTTGTCTTTGAGATGCCCTGAGAATGACTGTGGAAACACGTCTGTGGGAAAAGTTTTCCCACATTTGACTAGAAGGCGTGATCCATACTACTTAGTGCCTTTGCGGTATAAGCCCAGTGGGTAACCTAGTACATTTGAAGTAAAAAATAATTTTAGATTCTAATGAACCTTTGATCCTACATGGCACAGAATGACAGCTGTCAGGAGGAGGGAGGTTGGGGGACTGGATGAAAGAGGTGAAAGGATTAAGCAAAAAAAACATACATATGTAACACAAAGACACCAACAACCGTGTGGTGACAGAGGGAAAGGGGGGCGGGGGTAGGTGGGGGTAAAGGGGGGGAATGGGGACAGAAGGAGACTTTGCTGGGGCCGATGGGCGCACGATGCGGTGTGCAGGTGATGTTTTATCAAGTTGTGCACTTGTAACCTCTGTGGCTTTACAAGCCAGTGTCGCCCCGATAAATTTAATTAAAAAAAGAATATAAAATAAAATCTCCAACTCTAAAAATAAAGAAATGAATAAGTTGATATATTGTCTCAATAAAAAATAAGGTTTTTATCCTTAATTTGATTAATAAAGTGATCACTTGCAAGCATATATACATACATGTACGTACATACACATATTGCAATTAAGTGATCAAGTAGAAACACTGCAGGAGTTGATTTTATTAAAGGATCACGGAGACAACTCTATTTTTAGAATTAGCAAATCCATCTCATTCCAAGCATTAACTTATAGTTTTTTCTACTTACTGGGACTGACCAGTTCAATTTTTTTTGAAGTTTTTTCTTGTAAGATCTGAGATTTAAAGTTTTCAAGACAACTTTCCCCCAATTCCTATTTATGTAAAGTTTTTAAAACATAAAAGTGTTTGTTTCTGTGTTACTAAGTTAACATAATTTGATGTGTATAGTTTCAAAATCCACTTTGAAATTTAATATTTATTAATAACCGAAATCTTTTGTCCTCATTTGGTATGCAGTCTCACCTGTCATATCAGGGCAGGCCAAGACGGAATCCTGACCGCTCTCTAGGCCCAGGCATCAGGGGTCAGACACCCTCGGACACAGGCAAACTGGCATTTGCCTAAAACCCTGGGACCATCGGAGTGTGTAACCTCTCGTCTCAAACGTACTTCTCACAGCAGCGTGGAGGAGGCAAGACTTACAAGTCCCTTCTGAAGGGCCTCGCTGGCATTTCATTTTTAAAAACGAGAGACTCAGGGAAAGTACTAAACCAAATTTCTTGTTTTCCATAGGTTTTGTTTTCTTTTGGTTTTTGTTTTATGGAAATGCTTTTATAAAGGAATATGGTACTGTGACAGTTTGGTAATTCTACAAATTTCTTAATGTTTCTCCATCACGACCTTTTATTCACAAGTTTCTGAAGCATGAACTTTTTTATCAATTTAATCTGCAATGTTGTTGAACTGCTTTAAATTTATATATAAGTAGCACATGGTGAACCGCAGAGAAAGTGAAAAAGTGTGTTTTCACACAACCTATATTGTTGTGAACTAAACTAAGCCTACTTTTTGTGACTTCATTGTGATGTGTTGGTGGCAAATACACATAATTAAGTATTTTGTGAAATGACCAGAAAGAGGCCTGTCGAGTCACCTGTACACTGACCAAGAAAAACACTCGAGTTCTCTGCAGAGACCTGACTCAGAGTGCCCCGTCCAGTCTGCCCCACCAGAACCGCGTGCTGAGGGAGCCGGACACACAAGCAGGGAAGCCCTACCCCATGCTCCAAAACAAGACACGCCCATCTCTCTCTTATCAGAGAAATAAAACCAAAACAGATGGAAACCAGACCCATAAATCTCTGATTTTAAAAATAAACCCCCAAGTGTAAAACCTGTTTTTCATCAATCAAACCAACCAGGTAAGGCGGCATTTCTAGGCCATTACCCCTGGGTCCAAGCAGCACTTACAAAATGGCTTAACTAATTAGTCTAATCATCGCTGCTGCTCCACATGGTTGTAGATGCCTAATCATCCAACTTAAAACTGTCCACCCAAGCCCCACGTGCCAAGCCCCTCCACGGCTCTATTTCCTTACACAACTGTTCCACCGCATGTTAAAAACAAGCACTGATATGGGGGTATGGAAGAGACCCCAAAGTTCTGGGGCATTTTTCCTTACAAACACTTAAGGAAAAGAACTAAGAGTTCTTATAGTCCTCAGGAATATGCAAATAAGAGTAGGGAAAATAACTTTGGTTTCTGAAATGCTCTTAGTCATCAGTTTAAAAATCTGTAGCAAATGGAGAAATGACAGAACAAAAAGCATGTTTTTGCCCCAGGAGGTGACTACGTGTTGGACTGCAGCCTCGTATTTGGCCTAAAGGCCTCAAAATGGACTGCAAGCCTGGGTCAGGCAACCTCAGGACCGTCACCAGAGTCTACGTGAACACGGCCTACAGGGCCAGGACTCCAGGTGAGGGTACTGGGGTTCCGGAGGCATTTTTTTTCAGACTACCTCTATTCAAGACCTGTTTTAAACTTTCTCTTGGGTAGAAATAAAAAGCATGCCAGAAACAGCAACAGCCATGAATAAAATAAACCAAAGCCAGACTGGGAAGGAGAACTTCCCCAGTCTGGCAAAGGAAATAGACTTCCAGGAAGTCCAGGAAGCTCAGAGAGTCCCAAAGAAGTTGGACCCAAGGAAACACACACCAAGGTACATCATAATTACATTACTCAAGATTAAAGAAAAGGAGAGAATCTTAAAAGCAGCAAGAGGAAAGAAGACAGTTACCTACAAAGGAGTTCCCATTAGACTATCAGCTGATTTCTCAAAAGAAACCTTGCAGGCAAGAAGGGGCTGGAAAGAAGTATTTGAAGTCATGAAAGGCAAGGACCTACATCCAAGATTACTCTATCCAGCAAAGCTATCATTTAGAATGGAAGGGCAGATAAAGTGCTTCCCAGATAAGGTCAAGTTAAAGGAGTTCATCATCACCCAGCCCTTATTATATGAAATATGAAAAGGACTTAGAAAAAGATGATGATCAAAACTATGAACAGTAAAATGACCAAAAACTCACAACTATCAACAACTGAACCTAAAAGAGAAAATACAGACTAAGCAAACAACTAGAACAGGAACAGAATCACAGAAATGGAGATCACATGGAGGGTTATCAGTGGGGAGAGGGAGGGGGAAGAATGGGGAAAAGGTACAGGGAATAAGTAGCATAAATGGCAGGTACAAAACAGACAGGGGGAGGTTAAGAATAGTATGGGAAATGAAGAAGTCAAAGAACTTAAATGTACGACCCATGGACATGAACTAAGGGGTGGGGCGAATGTGGGTAGGAGGTAGGATACAGGGCAAAGAAGAAGAAAGGGGGAAAATGGGACAACTGTAATTGCATAATCAAGAAAATATATGTAAAAAATAATAAAAAATAAAACAACAAATACCTTATCAAGTAGGATTTGGTTTTATTACTTTAAGCTTCCTTTCAAGACCCACCCCAGGAACAGGGTGTAAGATCAACCACCCACCGGATATAGCATATGCTTATTATACGCCTGCCCCAGAAATGTGCGAGAATCAACGGTGAAGAAAGAGCGGAGGATATCTGGTCCTTGTTCTCAAGTTTTCAGTGTAAGTGGAAGGAACTGAGCTGCACACAAAAATCCAAGAGTGCTGTATGTCAGTAACGCCAAGCCCATCCGCTTGTTCATCAAGCCAGGAATCTGAGTCGTTCTTCCCTTCCTTACAGCCCATCAATCACCGAGGTCCAAGAACCCACATAAAATGCGGGGCATTTATCTTCCCCCTTGTCTGTATCACAACAGCCACCTGCCCTCTCACCTGCAAACCCCTCCTAACTGATCTCCTGCTTCCTTTCCACAGTGTGAACAATGGAATAAGGAGTGATCTTTTTTAAAGGCTGACCTGCGCAAACCTCTTCATGACTGCTCATTTTCAAAGGGCTCCATCCAACCACCCTACTTTAACTATAAGGTCCTGCCCAATCTTGCTTCCTCTCTCCTTCCCAAATCCCTTCTCTCCATTCACCTCCTTCCTCATGCGGTTAGCCTCTGGCCTTCTTTCAGTTCTTCCTATGCTAAGCCTCGGCTGCCCCTGGCCTCTCTGCCTGCTATTCCTCTGTATGGCATATGCTTCCTCTGGCCAGCTCCATTTCATCTGCCACGGACATCTGTCGTGTCTGCCTGCCCAGCACGCTTCCCTCTGATAACAGAGTACCTCTTTTCTTCTTTGAACCGTTTCTCTCCTATTCTCACTCCATGTAGTTAGGCTTAAGTGGGCAGCTTCCTCTCGTCTCCATCCTGGGCCATGCGATGTTGGTGTGCGATCCAGGCTTCCCGTCCCCTTGGCCACAGGCACAGACACATAACTCAAGCCAGGCCTGTCAAAGTGAAGCCCAGGGGTTTCGCTGAAAACATAGGCAAGCCACAGGGCCAGATGATGCGTAAGGGTACTATACGCCAAGCAGAGGCTACGCCATGGCCAAAAAAAAAGGCTTGGCCGTAGGTTCTGCTCCCCTCTAACGCAGTCCTGGGGGACAACTGCCTCTAGTGCGTCAGGACCAAGATGAAGAAGATGCAGGACAAGGAGGGAAGTCTCCAATGCTGGCTTAGCCAATTACTAGTTATACGATCTTGGGAAAATCAATTAATTAACTGTTGTAGTTCTCAGCTTCTCCATCTGTAAAATATCAAGGTAGAACTAGATCTGTTTTAGATCTTAAAGGATTTAGTTCTGTCATTCCACAACCTCCTTTTAAAGGTGTCAACTTAGGTAATGGCTTCGACAAAGCCAACCCTAACCTGCACCACTCAAAAACTACACCTGCTTCTCTGTGACTCTACCAAAGTGGGGGTGTAAATGTAAATGGCACCACCTTTTCAGAGAGGAATATGGATTTGGGGGCCTTAAAAAGTTCACACCTTTGATTCTCAAACTCCTCTTACAGGAAAATGTTCCATGGAAATAATCAGAGATACAGACAAAAGTTGATATATATAAAACTTTTATATATAAAGTATACATACATACACACACATATGTATGTAATCACAATCAAAAACCAGAAATACCCTAAAAATCCAACAATAGGGAACTGGTTAAATGAGTTACAGAAAAGCCCTAAGACTAAATAGTAGGTGGTCATTTAAACAAACATATTTGCAAATAGTTTTAATGACATAGGGAAACGTTTACAATATAATGTTAAGCGAAGTAACATAACATGGAAAGCTGTATATTCTGTGTGAACACACACACATGCACACACTCAGAATCAGAGAAGAAATAGAAATTCCACAAAGACGTTAACAGTGTTTTATTTCTGAGTGAAGTGATAATAGCTGATTTTGTTTTCTTCTTTAAACATCTCTATATATCCCAATCTAATTACCAGGCCTTTTTCATAATCAGAAAAAAAGGTTAAAATGAAAAATTCTGTGTTTCAAAATGGAATTTTTAGAATTACACAACCCAGAAAAAGGCTGCATAGGCCCCGTATCTTCACCAGAGACCTGCTATGCACCTCCTTTTCCACGGCCCAGAATTCTCCTGATGATTACGTCCACTGATGGATCAACCAAAGATAATGCTGAAATGTTACATTAACACCCTGGTCTTAGTTTTGCCAAAGCACTTTCAAGTAATCGAAGGGAGAGGGAAGCAAAATATTGCCTCCAAAGACAAGATGTCCACAGGGCCCTCTAGCGCTCTCCCTCTGACCCGGATGAATTTGTCAGCTCAGCTCGGTGACACCTAAAACCCTAGAAAATAGTGCACAGCTGGGCAGGAGAAGCTGCAGAAAAGTGAGGCACCACAAAGACAGGTTTTGCAGAGGTCCGACTCAGTTTTACATGGCGCTCTCTCGGGTATGACTTGGAGGCTGGCCAGTCAACGTGGTAGTGCTTTTACCCAGACACTGCTATAGATACAACAGTGAACTAAAAGTCAGACTAAATTTCTAGGTATAAAACTATGCAAGCCAAAAAACATCACTACCTACATAATTTTATTAACCGATGTCACCCCAATAAACTTAATAAAAGAAAAAAAAAAACATTACAGAGGTGAGTTTGTCCATAGAATCCGAAGGTGCTGTGTTTACTCTCTGGGAGAACACAGATCCCGGGTAGCAGAGTACATGTGTACACACACACACCCCTGAAACCCAAGGAGGCGTCACAGTGAATCAGTTCCCTGGCTGGAGGTCCAACGTGACCTACAGGCAAGACCTCCTCTGCCCGCTTTAATCAACAGCCAAGCCTCCAGAATTGGTCCAAAACTGATCATCGCCTGTGCAATGTCAAAGAGAGTTCTAGAAATCGTGACACCACAAAAACACCTAGTGACATTTAAAAGCATTAATTCTATATATAATTCTATGTATGTAAAACAAACAGTGTTAAGTTAGAGGTATTATTTTAAGCACTGTGTCAGTATCAGGACTTTTAGACAAAGTCATTTAAGACATTTAGTCTAAACTAAAAATAAATTAAGGCTTTGAGTTAGCATCCTATTTTATCTTTCAAATAACTTTTCTCTATTCTTAAAATTCCCTTGACTAAATAATCATAATAGCTTTGCCTTCAACAAATGCTTACAGTGTACCAAGCAGTGAGCTTAGCATTTAACACAGGGAATCATTTCATCATCGAAAAGGCCTCATGAAACAGGTTTCACCCCATTTTACCAAAGAGGAAACTGAAGTACAGAGAATTAATGTGTCTGCTCAAATTAGATCACCACTGACAGGTGGGATTCAGACCCAGGTCAATCAGATTCCATCATGAAGTTACAGTGTTTTTTAGACTGGTATATGGTAGAATATTTTCAAGTGCTTTACACTTGTTCCGTTGTTAATTTATTTATGTAACTAACAAGGATCAAAGCTCTAACTGCACTAATTCCAATCCTGTGCCAACCGGTCAAAAGGGCTGTCTCACTAAATCACGGCACACCACACCTGGCCGGGACTGCCAGGGAACCCTTTTAAATTGTCAGTGATACTTTACCCGGGGGGGGGGGGGGGTGGAGTGGTAAAAATGGAGACCATTGTACTTGAACAATAAAAAAATTTTTAAAAGAATATGAAGGAAAAAAATTGTTAGTGATACTTTTTAAAAAAAAAGATTTTTTTAATTTATTTTTAGACAGAGAGGAAGGGAAGGAGAAAGAGAAGGAGAGAAACATCAATGTGTGGGAGCCTCTCAGGCGCCCTGAACTGGGGACCTGGCACGCAGCCCAGACTTGTGCCCTGACTGGGGATCAAACCAGCCACCCTTTGCTTCTCGGCCTGGTGCTCAATCCACTGAGCCGCATGAGCCAGGGCTGTGATACTTTAAAAAAAGAAAGCAGATCCCATCTTCTGCTCAAAAAAGAAAACCAAACAAGACAAAAAAACATGTAGCCCTGCCCAGCTAGCTCAGTTGGTTGGAGTGTCATCCCAACATGCCAAGGTTACAGGTTCGATCCCCGGTCAGGGCACATACAAGAATCAACCAATGAATGCATAAAGAAGTGGAAAAACAAATCGATGTCTGTCTCTCTCTCACTTTCTACCCCCCCCTTCCAACTTCCTCCCTCCCCTTCCTTTCCTCTCTTTCTAAAATCAATAAATAAAATATTTTTTAAGTTATGTAAAGGCTTCCCATCTCAGAATAAAAGCCAATGACACTACAATTGTCTGCAATTGTGCTTTAGAAAGTGTTTGGCACACAGGAGGCCCTCAACAAATATTTGTTGAATAATAAATTATCAGGGCCACTGTAGCCTTTCTGCTTTCAATGTGAAGACGCTTATGTTTTCAGGGAAATAAAACACCATGGCATTAAGTAAATTGAAGAAACAGAAAGCTTGTCTTTAGAAAAATCACCGACTCCAAGCTCAGATGGGATTTTTTTTAAAAAGGACTGAAGTGTGCCCCAATTAGAACAAAATGCACTAAAACTGCTTCATTATGTTAGCTCCCGAGAACATGAAAAAGGACCTTTAAAAATGTGCTGTAAGTGGTTTAGTCTGTTTCCCCTACACATTAGTAATTGTAATATTAAAAAAAGAGAAAAGCCGTGGAGCCCAGGTTGAGAGCTGAGTACCTGTCCAACTGGGGCTTTGTTTTCTCTTTCTCAGTTTCCTTACTTGCAAAACGAGGTTAGACTGTAAGATTTCTAAAGTCCTTCTCAGCTCTGACATTCTACTATAAAGCACAATCTCCAGCTTAGCTTATAAAAGCACTGAGATAGTATTTGTATTAGAACAGGAATGTGATTTTAGAACACAACTTATGGCAAAACCCCAAGACTGGAAAGAACTTAAAACGGTCCTTCGTTTGAACAGATACACTGCTCACCTGATGGCCACTTCCTGTGATCAGAATCTGCCAAATACAAGCATTTCACTTAAAATACCCAAGTAGAGACCTAGTCTCTGTCCAAACACATCTAAAAGAAAGTTGTTTTAGTTCTTGAAACAACTCTGTGAGGAAGTACTTTCTTATTTTTTAAGTAAAAATCTGCTATTCCATAAATTTCTCTTCCACGTTCTCTGGAGAAAAAAAATACACGTAATCCTTTTCCAGTCAGGTCTCCCTTTCGATCACATTTCTTGCTCCAAATACTTAAAGAAAACTATTCCACACACTGTCTTCTTTCCTTAGGTTAAAGGTTACTTTCTACAATCTCTCCGAGCATCACACGACTTTCCTACCACTTGCTGCCTAACTGCCCTTTTACTGTGTTAAAATGTCTCTCTTAAAATGTGACACCCAGAATTAAATACAATAGTTCCCACAGAATCAAGCTGTTTCAGACAACAGTGGCACTGCTTTTGGCACTGACGTAAAATCAACCTTACAGCATCCTTTTAACGAGTAAACAAGATACTGAGTGCAAAACCTTAGCACAACGCTAGGCATATAGCACTCACTCAATAAGTGGTTGCAGCTGATGTGTTTGCAGTTAATAGTACGTTATAACAATATTTCATTAGTATGAGTGCCTTATCTCCCTAATCAAGCTTAAGCTCTAGTTCTCGATGACACTAAACGTTTGCCTTATTATTAGCTGCTTTTCCCCCAAGTCAGGGTTAGGCAGAGAAATAAAGTGTTGAGGCTCAATTTAAATAAAAATCAGTCAGAAATCAGGAAAAAGCAACTCTGAAAGTAAGGAAACTTAATGGCGGGATGTGATTTATTTAAAGAGTTCATTTATACTCAAGTCCCCAGGACACACACGCAATCTATGCCCCTTCCCCCTTCGTCATATGATGCAGAGACGCATGCTGAGCCATGCTGAGGTCAGTCTGGCACGGACTTCAGGAGCGAAAGCTCTGGAATCAGTGTCCAGAGTTCAAATCCCAGATCCCCAGTTTACCCACAGCGTGACCTGGGACAACTCGCTAAACCTCTCCGGTTTCTCAGGTTCCCCGTTGGTAAAACGTGAGACATGACACTGCCCCTCCCTCACGGGAGTCTGTGGGAGTCAAACGGAATAGACGTGAAGTGTGTCTGGGACGGTGCTTCTCACCTGTCAGAACTCTTAGTGAAGTTACACTTACAACTTCCATGCGGAAGTTATCTAAAGGGCAAATTATCCTAAATAATTTTGCTACAACTTATTACTTGAAAGTCTCTGCCATTTTTAATTTATGTAGACAGTCACCCCTGATAGCCCTTGCTAAAGTCAGTCAGCAGCTTACTGTGTTTTTAATATATTTATAATTGCCTGTTTTCCATACATTCATCTATTCAGTTGTAGGGTAAATTTTTAAATCAACACAAAAAATTCCATCCTAATTTAATATTTAACTAACCATAAACACTAGCTCTAAAGCAAACAGTGTATTGATATTCACAGATGATATGAAATAAAGGTACAAACAAACTGTGCTTATTATACCCAGAACTGCTTTGCATGCGGATCTGCACTATCCAACACGGCAGCCACATGGGGCCTTGGCACCTGAAATATGGCAGATGTGCTGTGAGTTTAAAATACACGCCAGACTTCTAAGACTCAGTATGAAAAAAATACACGTAACCTCATTAGTAATTTTTATACCAACTATATATTGAAATGACAGTATCTTGGATATACTCAGTTAAATAAAATATTATTTAGATTAATTTCATCTGTTTCTTTTTACTTTTTAAAAATGGGTACTAGAAACTTTAAAACCATATATATGGCTCACATATTTCCATTGGACAGCACTGATATAGGTGATCCTAAAAACTGTGTCTCATGAAAAGTAAATTCAGGACAAGAGATATGATCTAAGAGCAGAAACTAAGTGAAGAACTTACATGATTTTCTGAGTTCATACATACAATGTGGATTCATCAACTGTAACAAATGTCCCACTCCGACAGGGGGTGCTGATAATGGGGAGGCCGTGCACATGGGTGGGCAGGGAGTAAGGGGAAATCTCTGTACCTTCTCAGTTTTGCTGTGAACCTAAAACTGCTCTCAAAAAAGAAAGTCTTAAAAAAAAGAAATCATCTATTATTGTAAGTGCATATTGGTGCAGAACTAAGGATTCCCTTAGGTTGAATATGATGAACAGAAATTATCCATATCACTGAGCGCGGGCTGGGAACCAAGCGGTCCCAGTTCGATTCCCAGTCAGGGCACATGCCTGGGTTGCGGGCCAGGTCCCCGTGAGGGCCATATGAGAGGCAACCATACATTGCTGTTTCTCTCCCTCTCTTTCTCTCTCCCTTCCCCTCTCTCTCTAAAAATAAATAAAAATAAAATCTTTAAAAAAAAAAAAAGAAATTATCCATACCAAACAATAATTTATTTAAAAGCTCATACAAAAGAAAAAGTTTCTATTTTTGATGGAGATGGGAAGATAAAAACATTGTTGAAAATACAGAATGCATTAATAAAAAAATCAGTGCTTGTTAATGGCAAGCTCAATGATTTGGGATGCTTTAAACTAAACCAGATTTCTTCTTAGTGGGAATTTTGCTACCACGTGAATTGGAGGATCCCTTCTTTTCTCCCCTTTACTGTCTTTCCCACCAGCAAACATGCTGTTATGTTCCCCACTTTAAATCTCCTCTTGACCTCATCTCCCCTTTACAGAGAAAATCCTCCAAATACAGGGTCTGGCACAAATAACTCCCTTTTTATTACAAAATCGTAAGCACGTAATTCTGCAACATAACAATACCACACTCAAGCACACCATACGACATTTTAGGAGAAATGTTCAAATTGCTGTCCATCTCGTGCGGGACATTCACGTCCCCTACCCACCACACTCAGGCAGGAGTTACTTCTGTCACACTCTGTATTTGTCCACACTGGCTGTTCATTTCTCCACTCCTGTTCTCTCCTGAATCCTCACCAATCATTTTTGGTCCCCACTACTCCACCAAAACCATTGTTGCCAAGCTCACCAATGACCTCCCCATTGCTAAATCGCTGAGTGAATTCTTGACCATTGGCTCCCAAGCCACAGCACTCCTGGTTTTCCTCCCTCATTGGCTGCTTTTTCTCCTTGTCCTCGACTGGTTCCATCTCATCTGCCTGACCTCGGTGTGGAAGGAGCCCATGTTCTTGGTCCTGAACCTCTTTTTCCCATGTACGCTCACTCCCTTGTGGCTGTCATCCAGTCTCTATATTTTGACAACTCCCAAGTGTTTATCTACAGCCAGACCTCTCCTCTGAAATCCAGACTAGTATATCCAACTGCCTACTGGATATCTCCAAACTGAGCTCCTGACCTTTCCCTCCAAAGCAACTCTTCCCTATATGACCAGTAGTTAATGTAACTCCATCCCTCAAGGTGCGTAAGCCGAAACCCTGGCAATTCACCACTGACCTCCCCCATTCACATCCCACAGTCAGTCAATCAGGAAACCCTTCCCACTTTTCCTTCATAGCATGCCACTCCAGCCCAAGCCACCACCACTGCTCGCTGAGGTTACTACAGCAGCCCCCACCAATTGGTTGCCTATTTCTGCCCTTCTCCAGAAAGTCTAGTCTCAGGAGAAATAGCAGTAATGTGTCCTCTTAAAACATGAGCAGGATCATGTCAAATCTTTTTTTAAAACGCTTCATACCTGGCTGGTGTGGCTCAGTTGGTTGGGCATCATCCTACAAAGCGAAAGGTCGCTGGTTCGATTCCCGGTCAGGGCACATGCCTGGGTTGTGGGTTTGGCCCTGATGGGCCACGTTAAGAGAAGCACCTGATCAGTGTTTCTCTCTCACATCAACATTTCTCTCTTTCTCCCTCCCTTCCCCTCTCTCTCAAAGTAAGTAAAATCTTTAAAAAACAAAAACGAAACAAAAAACCTCTCCATCTGCTTCTCTGCTCTACAGACAAACCAAAGCCCTTGCAATGGCCTACAAGACAGAGGCCTTACAGGAACGGGCCGCTCACTGCAGTCCGGTCACCCGGGTCCCGTGGTCCCGGGAAGGTGGGAAGCCGGCCTCGGCTTCAGGACCTTGCACCTGCTGCGCCGGCTTCCTGCAGCAGCACGACTCCCTTCACCTTCTTCAGGCCTCTCATCTCAGTGAGGCCGCCCTCGACCACCCTATTCATCGCTGCAACCCCCCTTCCTAACCTCCCTCCTTCCTCCTCTGCTTTCGTTTTCCCCAAAGTGTTTGTTTCACACCCAAAAACACAGTCTGTCTTGTCTTGCAAGAGTAAGATGTTTTTGGTCAATTTTGTTGACCACTGTATCCCTGATACCTAAAACAGTGCCTGGTACACAGGAGGCACTGTGAGTGAACGAGAGGGGACAGTGACCCAGAGCTGCATGGGGTCTACGAGCGTGCATCATGGGGTCTTTTTAAAGGGCTGTGTTTTACCAGGGCACTCTGTATGCATACGCATATTGCAGGGGGAAAAGCTGCTCCCATTTGATAATTAAATTACCATCATACAAACCTGAATAATCATAAAGAAATAGTTCCCTAAACTGAGAGATGCTCTAGGACACTCTGACGTACTAGGGTGTCTCACACCCGTGGACCCTGCTTCACCAGAGCACGTGGAAAGGACGGTATGAACATGCCCACGCTACCCGGAGCAGGGGAAAGCTGCCAGGCCCGCTGTTATGGACTTTGATTCCTCAAATAACAGAGGAATTATGGCACCAAGTGCAGAGCGCTTCATGTTTTAATGATGTATGAATTCTGGGTGTAACCTACTTTCAGGAAACCTCCGCACTCAAGTACGAGAGGAAAACGTGGTGAGGCTGTTGGGCTCTAGCAATGCATTCGCTCAATGGGTAAACATGGGTGGCTCCGAGTTTTATAAACCACACTTTAAAAGAACTTAAAATGATCTTCCAGGTAAGAGCCAAATGACTTCAAAAGAACATTTAGATGCAGAAATCAATTATTCAGGAGGGAAGTAACTCTGTGCACAAACAGACGTGATGTGAGGCAGAGAAAAGCCAAATGTGATTTTAAATAAAAAATGTAAGAGTGTCATCGTTTCTCTACTTGATAACGCTGCTTTTGTTTCCGAAGTTACACATACAGCAGAAGCCCTTACCCGGCCTCCCATCAGCGGACTCCAGGATGAAAGTTCCCTACGAAACAGCCTGGTGGATGCCCGTTGCTACTCCGTGCTCACAGCGAGGAATCAAGACCCCGGCAAACTCACGGAATTCCGCTCCTCTCACTGAGCTGATAGTTACCAAGAATCAGTTGCGCTTGCTCCCACACTCATTTGTGCCAGCTCTTTGCTACTGAAATTATGTCGTATCATTACATATTATGTAAAATAATCATGTATGGGTATAATAAAAAAGAGTTGTTACCAAGAAAGCTTAGTGTAATGCTTGGGAAACAAGACATTAAATGGTCATCAGAGAATTCTACCAACAGCGACTGATCTTTACATTGGTTTTACTAAATGGAGGCAAATGTAAATTATAAATTATCTGTCACATATAAAGATCTGTGATGTAAATATCCCTATATAAATCAAGAAATTACCATGACCCCTTGAACTTCCCTGTGAACTTTCTTGTTGTATGATTATTTTATAAATTAAAATATTGTCTCACTGAATCAGATACATTTATTTCAGCAGTGTTTCTAAAACTTTGGCTTTACTTACTCTGAGCCTATCTAGCTCTTTTAAATAGATAAACTGTTTTATACATAAATAAAATCAAATATATTTGCAGTAAATATGTCTTTATTGCTCCAGACTTAGAATATTATGCTGTGTTTTATTAGACTTTTTTTCCCCAAACAGGACCCATCAGCACAACAGACAATCAACTGACATACAAACCACACAAGGAAGGTAGGAAGAAATGAATCAGGAATGAAAAAAATTAAGATAAAATGAAAGGGAATGAATGAAACAGTTTTGTAAAACCGTTACATCCGGCAAACACAGCCCAAGCCTTTATCTTCTCCATCAGATGCCTCTGCCAGAAGGGAGAGACCTGTGTGAGGAAATTTGCAGGAATACATTACTCTTATCTTTTGTGCCCTAGGTTGTCATTTGCAAGAAAGCTCTAATGAAAGTCACACACCTGAAGCTCTACAAGCAACCCATGAACACTACTGCAAGGAAAGGAAAATTCCACTTTGCCAAAACAGGAGATGAAAGAAACTCCAGAGCGAAGCTAATAGCAAAAAGTGACTAGGCTCCGGAAATTCTGCTCTACCGGAGGGCAAGGCTAAATGTCAGAGCACCTACTCTGTCCATACATTCTTAGAAGGGTTCCTGGGCTGAGCTACGAAACAGCCTGGGATCTTGAACTCATTTGTTGAATAAACATTTATTATGCCAATGCACCACATAAAATAATTGAATTTTCCTCTTGGCTTCCACATTGCATACCTACAGGCAATCACAGTACAGGATACAAAACCAGTGTTGCATTCAATAAGCTGTGACTTTAAGGAAGGAAATGATTCTGCCTCCCCCTCAGATAAGCATAAGCTACCACACAGGTCCCATTCACTGTTCACCTACTAGGTTACTGCTTCTTGCCTGCAGGCACTGTTCTAAGCCCTTCGCAGCCATTAAGCATTCCCTTCAGGGAGGCATTCCATGGGGTAATGAGCCAGCGCAGGACAGAGACATCAAATGCCTTACCCAAGGTGCCCCAGCTGGAAGGTGGCAGAGCCAGAAAGGACGCCAATCAGACTATCAGATCCAAGGCCACACTCCAGCCACTACCTGCACTGCTGCTCCCTTGGTGACACAGAGTATCCTTCCAGAGAAGGACAGGCAAATGCGTCTCTGCCTCCCCCATTAAAGAGCTGGCCCAATCTCATATTTATCAAGTCCTTTAGGAGACCCTGCCAAACAACCTTAAAGAAGAAATGTAAGGATTACATAAAATGCCATCTAGTTTGCTTTCCACGCCTTCTTCTCCCCAGAGGCGTTTGTGAAGATCTGTGTGGCTCTGGAAGCCTCTGAGGATTCAACAAGGGTAAAAACAGAACCACCAACGAAAAAACACGAGCACATCTTAAAGGGAGAAAAGAGAGGGAGACGTACTCTCAAGAGGGTGCTGGCAACCTTATGACTTGAAAATGTTTATGAATCTGGTTTAATTGTTTTAATGTTTACTTTTCAATTACAGTTTACTCTCAGTGTTATTCTGTATTGCCTTCACGTGCAGAGCACAGTGGTCAGACATTTATGTAATCTGTGAAGTGATTCCCCGTAAGTCTAGTACCCATCTGGCACCATCCAGAATTACCACGTTAATACTGACTGTACTCCCTACGCTGTACTTTACAGCCCCGTGACTGTTTTGTAACTACCAACTTGTAACTCTTAATCTCTTCACCTCTTTCTCTCTGAATGTGCCCGCTCTTGTCTGGTTTAAATTTTTTCAGGGGGGCCATCTCTACCACGCAAGGGGTGAGGAAGAGCACAGGTCGCCTCAGATCAAGATCAGCAGCTGCTGCAAGCAAAGCGGCCAGACTGGCTGGATCAGGTCTCTGTAACCAGCCTCAGGGAGGGATGTGTGTCACCTGGAGGCCGCACCCCCTAAAGGGTTCTAATTAAGTTCCAGGGGCAACCGCTAAAAGGTCATTATCATCACCAGTTTAAGTCAGAGTTTCTCAGGCATTCCTGACCTGAATCAAGGGGGGGGTGATGACAAAAAGTGTCACTGCAGAACTTCTGAACCTGAACCTTCCGGCAGCTCTGGAAATCTAAAACCAGGTGATCCCTGTGATAGACAAGTCTGGGAAACACTGTTTACGTCACAGAAGTATGAGACCTAAAAAGTTCAAGAGGGTCCTCTTCCTTCTAAGCAGTCCGCTGTTTAATCCGGGAGGAAGGCACTATTTCCTACACATAAAAGTCTTCACAGAAACAACTTCACAAGTTTCCTTTCAATACACGTGACCGTCAGGAATCCTCAGAGTTCTGCAATCCTCCCAGGTAGCTTAGTTTCGGCCAGGGGTGTCAAACTCTTTTTCACCAGGGGCTACATCAGCCTCACGGTTGCGTTCAAAGGACTGAATATAATTTTAGGACTGTATAAATGTAACTACTCCTTAACTAGGGGCAAGGAGCTCTACATTCAGCCCTTTGAAGGCAACTGCAAGGCTCACATGGCCCCTGGTGAGAATGAGTTTGACACCCCTGGCCTAGGCAAAGGTTAAAAATCCACCCTTTTTTCCAACCAAAAACAAAAAGAATGATATTCATTACACACTTCGCCCTAGAAAGTGTGTTAAGACCTCTCATGTTTGTTTATTTGTTTGTTTGTTATTATTTTATTTATTTTTAGATGAGGAGAAGGGAGGGAAAAGAGAGGAGAGAAACATCAATGTGCGTGGTTGCCTCTCGTGCGTCCCCAACTAGGGACCTGGCCTGCAACCCAAGCATGTGCCCTGACTGGGAATCGAACCAGTGACCCATTGGTTCCCAGGCCCACGCTCAATCCACACCAGCCAGGGCAAGACCACTCATGTTTTGCTTAAGATAAAGAACCTCTCTTCCTCAAAGGACAGAAACAAGAAAGTGACAATACAAGCCACAGAACAGAAGGTATCTGCAAAGTACATATTTGATAACAGACTTGTGTCCAGAATATATAAAGAACTTTTACAACTCAATAATAATAAGACAACCCAAATTTTTAAAAGGGTGAAGGATCTGAAAGGATTTCTGCAAAGAAGATATACAAATGGCCAACAAGCATATGAAGAGAAGTTCAGCATTATTAGGAAAATGTAAAACCACAGTGAGATATCACTTCACATCCACTGAGATGGCTAAAATCAAGAAGAGAGAAAATAGTAAGTGTTGATGAGGAGGTGGAGAAATGAGAACTCTCACACATTGCTGATGGAAATGTAAAAGGGTGCAGCCCCTGTGTAAAAGTTTGGTGATATATCCAAGTGTTAAACATAGAGTTACGAGTATGGCCCAGCAATTCTACTCCCTGGTATATAACCAGGAGAAATGAAAGCACATGTCCCACAAAAACTTGTACACGACTGTTCACAGCAGCATTATTCCTAGTAGCCAAGAACTGGAAACAACCCACCATCTGATGAATGAATAAATAAAATGTGGTCTATTCAACTGAATATTACTCAGCAATAAAAAGGAGTGAAGTACTAATACATGCTACAACATGGATGAGCACTGGAAACACGCTAAATGGAAGAGGCCAGTCGTAAAAGGCCACATATGTATGATTCCATTTATATGATACGTGCAGAAGAGGCAAATCCGTAGAGACAGGAAGTAGATGAGGGGTTGCCCGGGTCAGAGGATGGGAGCAACAGTGGGACTCGAGAGTGACGACTAATGTGTCCGAAGTTTGTGTTGGGCAATGAATGTGCTCGGAAGCTGACTGTGACGATGCACGCACAACTCCGTGAACACACACACGTCACCGAATGTAGGCTTTCAACGGATGAGTTGTATGGTATGTAAATTGTATCTCAATAAAGTTGTTTTAAAAAAGAATCTCCCCCCAAAAAAGAATCCCATTAAACCTCCATGAGCTTCAATTTCATCCTCTGAAAATAAGGCTACACCTATCCTACAATATTGTAAAGAACATATAAGAAGATAGAAATTTATACACGAACAATGCTTCATGTAGAGTGTCTGGCACATAATAAATATAGAACACATGTTATTCTCTCAGCTCTTCCTATCCCCACATTTTTGCATTGCTATGTTTTGATATCATTGTGTCTTCACAAGTTACAGACTCAAAACTGGAATGCATTCCAACAGAGACCTAAAAAACATCAGAATTCTCTCATTATTTCACACATGCTGAACTTAAGGCTATTCCTATATGCCTGACCCTGAAAAACACCTGCAGTCTGCAAATGTGACTGTCTACCTCCAAGACTTGTCGCTAAAAAGTTTTTGGAGATAAAGAGTAAGATTTTTTTCTCCGCTCCTCAATCTTGGTGCATCCTCTCTCTCTAACCATGGAGCAGAAGCATCTCTACAAGCATGCCGTTTTAAAACCAGGCACACCCCTTGCCAAGACTTACGCTCCTCAGGCATCTTTCCCAGTCAGCTTCACCAACACTGAAAATCTGCTGGGCCTCCAAGACAGCTTTGCAGGGGTCCCAGGAAAGACTTTAGCCCTTAAATACCCAGCACCCCCGACCTGGATACTGTTTGTGACGCTGTGCAGAGTCAAAGGGGCTTGAAGCTATGGAACTGTTATCCGCAGGATGAGACAAAAAACATCAACCACAGCATTCTCTCCATCCCCCCAAGGTCTCCAACAACTCACAGCCATCTCTTGCTACCTGTTTCCATTTTTTTTTCAGAACAGTTCCTACTGTCAAATACATCTCATTCATTTATTTTTAATTGATTTTAGAGAGAGGAAGGGAGAGAGAGAAAAAAATCAATCTGTTGTTTCACCTATCTATGCATTCACTGGTCGATTCTTGTATGTGCACTGACGGATGGAACCCGCAACCTTAGCGTATTGGGACGAAGCTCTAACCAACTGAGCTCCTGGGTCGAGGCGAATGCATTTTCTTTTTCTCTTCACTTTCAATGATTCTACCTGCACTTTTATTTCCATGAAAACCCCATGCCTCCATACACTCTCGCTGCTTATCCTACATCATGAAGTAAATGTGTGCAAAACTTAAAGCTTAGCAGAGCTCGGTTAGTAAACACACCATAAGCAACCAGACAGGCAAGAGAGAAATGACTGCCCAGGACAGCCAATGTTATCTATTAGGCTATGAAATTCATTAAAATGAAATAAAATTTAGAACTCAGTTCTTAAATCTTCCTCCCCACTAAATGTGCTTTCAGTAGCTACCTGAGCCTACTGCCTACCATACTGAACAGCACAGATAATAGCATACTTCCATCAGAGCAGGAAGCCCCACTGAATAATGCTGACTTAAGAGAGTAACTTCATTGATTCTATGAAAGTTTGTTAGGTTCAGAGTTCTTAGATGCAGTAGTTTTAGTATTTACAAATCATGAGGTTTGTCTCTCAGATGTGTGATCCAAGTGCCTCTGAACATTCTTGGCAGATTTTCTTAGCGGTTAGTGGACTAGGTTTTTTGGAGCCTAACACAGAGCCTGGCACATGGTAAGCACGTAATATTCGCTGAATGAATGAAAAAAGAGCATATTAATCTCTGTATTTCAGCTTCTGCATCAGCAGGAAGGGTAGGAGCTTCCTACCCTTCGGAGCCACAAGAAATTAAGCTGAAAAACATAGACATCTGGCCCAAAGGAACTTATATTCAAATGAAAAGTTTCAGGCCCAAGGAAACATCTTGCTTCTCCAAACACCCACTACTTGTAGCTCTTAGAGACATGAAGGGAAGGGGGGGGGGCGCGGATACTATAGGGGATCGCAGAGCTGCTGCCATTTCTCAGTATTTCCCCGAAGAACTTTCGCTAGAGAATCACAAAATCACACAGAGGCAGCAATCATCCACTCGCACTGCCTTACACCTAGGTCTCCCTCCCCTCAGTGCCCTATGACTCAATCTGCACTGTGCCTGTCAAATAACTTCTTGGAAAATAAGTATTGTTGAAACTGAAATTCAAAAAAGGGTGTCAGTTTTCATATACGGAGACAAGCAGTTCTACAAGCCCTCAACCAATAATCTCCTGGAGGCCCAACAAAAGCAGCTACAGCTGCTGCCATTGAAAGTTTTCTATATCCCTTGTTCACAGACCAAACAGCCATAGAAGAACCAAGCTGCTCCGTTTCTATAACTGACGTTTCCTTAGCAAAGTCTGGGGCCAGAAGGCAGGAGAAACAGGGAGCAGCTGCCGCAGGATCTTCTCATGAATGCCCCCCAGCCTCATTCCCCATTCTCCTCCTTATTGTTCCAGATGCCTTTTCTCAACAACCGAAGTCCCAGCTCTTGGGTGGCAAACACACACGCGTGCGCACACACACACACACACACACACACACACAGAAGCAGCCTTCTTTGTGTCAACAACCACAGTTGCAGAAAAGTCGAGATCACTTCTATGAGGTGATGTAACTAGCAGTTAAAATAGGTGAGCCTTACATTCACTTTTAAATTGTTAATCTGCTCTATTCTGAATTCCAATTATTTATAACTGTATGGAAGTCCTTACATGTGGCCCTACTGTGAACCCTTTAGACACGGTGTGTGTTTTTAAAAGAAAATCATACAATTTCTATTTCTTGAGCCAAACAACAATACTTGCCCCACGATTTAAACCAACAGATACACAGAGTGACAGTTGTTGATGAATTAGTCATTCAATTTCAGATTCCAAGACCCATAGAATCTAAATATTAAAACCGAAAAGCTCAGTTTCTGCAACACACTATGCTAACTTTGAGGGCATGGAAACAGAATGGTGGTTAAGGAAACTGAGTGCCGGAGTTTAAATCTCAGCTCTGCCATTTATTAGCTATATCCCTTAACCTCTCCAGACTTCAGAATGGAAACTGACTTCATGGGGTTGTCATGGGGTTATCACAGGTAATCTGTGTTAAAGTATATAATAAGATCTCAATAAATATTAGCTGTGATTGGGCCACAGGCCAGTGGACTGAGCACTGGCCTGCGAACCAAAAGTCGCCAGTTCAATTCCCAGTCAAGGAACCTGCCTGGGGTGCGGACCAGGTCCCCAGTAGGGGGCATGTCAGAGGTAACCACGCACCAATGCTTCTCTCCCTCTTTTTCCCTCCCTTGCCTTCTCTGAAAATAAGTAAGTAAAATCCTTAAAAAAAATCTTTACCATGTATATATGCTGTGATTGTAACAATGCATCATGCCTGAAAACATCACTTCAACATTTTCCAAAAGTCAGGACTTAGCATGAAACTTAAAGGAAAATGCTTCCCAGACAACCCAGGAAAAGTCTGTGAAAAAAGAGCCCCAGGCTCAGGTTAAAATGTCCACCTTCCTACTAAATCCCAAACTCCAATAATAAACTTAAAAATATCCACAAACATGTACAAATTATTCATCTCACTCATCTGTGGCCGGAGGAAAGGACTTTCACACTAGAGGGCAGTTCGCGGTGAAGCAAGTCCCAGGAAATGAGTGTTGGGTCCTGGTCAAGACCTGGCCCTCCTGTGAACAAGGGGGAGAGGAGCTGGCCACTCCCTCACACCACAGCTGTCCTCAAGAGAGAAAATGCTCCACATCTCTGTGCCCTGAAGTGTCCACAAAGTCTCCGCCCACCCGGCACCAATGGGCCCCAGTCTGTTGACCTTCTGGGCCCAACGGAAAACAAAGACTGCAGGGACATGTGCTATTTTTATATAAATACACTAGCATAAGCAAAGATTCTTTATTAATAATATGAGTATCACCTTTTGTTCTGAACAAGGCATAGAAATTTGTTAATTTGGATTCAAGAATAATTTGTTCACTATATGCTGCAAATTATCTTTTTTCTCCACTGTAACCTGCAACTGCAGCTGGCGCTGCCACTTAGCACTACCACTAACACCAGGCAATTTGGGGCGTCTGTAAAATGTCCTTGGAAGATGGTCTTGTACCTCAGGAACACGGGAAAGGTACAAAGGGACACACTCTCAAAAAAATAATGCCACTGCTGAAATCCTCTCCAGCAAATCTCTCAGTCTGCATACAATACGGACCATGAACAATGCAAGCTGTCCAGTCCTGGACACGCCGAGCAAATGCTCTGAGAGTTTCATCTGGACCCTGTACTCCCCTACGATAAGGTTAGGCTGGTTTAACTGGAAAAGAACTCAGGAAGAACTGAGGGGCAGCATTCAATGTGAAAATACCTCCATGCACAGCAAAGGGAAGCCAAGGACAGCTTTGCTTGGCCCAGCCTGCAGGGGAGCCCCTGAGTGCTGAGTGCGGAGAACCCTGATTTGGAGTTAGACTGGATGCCCGCCTTCTGTGAACTTGAGTCGCATCCTCGGGTAAATAGATTTGGGTCACCTACTGATCACCAGATTATTTTTCAGGACTGACTGCTTAAACCTCAATCATGTTTGAATTCATTTCTAAAAATTGGGAAGGGCCCTGGCTGGTGTAGCTCAGTGGATTGAGCGTGGGCTGCGAACCAAGGGGTCGCCGGTTTGATTCCCAGTCAGGGCACATGCCTCGGTTGCAGGCCTGGTTCCCAAGAGGGCCATGTGAGATGCAACCACACATTGCTGTTTCTCCCCATCTCTTTCTCCCTCCATTCCCTTCTGTCTAAACATAAATAAATAAAAATAAAATCTTAAAAAAAAAAATTGGGAAGGATCACCATCCATTACTCACCTCCTAATCAACCCAAGCCCAGAGAAATGCCGGCTTCACAGTTGCCAAATGACAACATTACCTCAGGTAAACCTTAAACAAACCAGTGTCGAGGCCAAAGTGCACACACTAATAATGTTCGCATGGTTTTTGCCTCAGCCCTTCCTAACCAAGACTGAGATCACCCATTGCCACACCGGGGCCTTAGTTTATGAATGATGTGTGACAGATGACTCCAGAATTTCTAAAAGAAAAATAAATCACCTCTAAAAGGAGCAACGTCTTCAATGTATTTTTTAATGTAATGCCAGGCTAAATCCCACTCATGTATTTTTCCATCGGGGCTAACAAACAAACATATCAAGGCTTTATAAAGCAAGTAGAACCATTCATGGAAAGTATCTCTAAATTTTCCTTTTTCAATGAGCTGATTTTCTTTCTTATTTCACTTTTACTTCCAACTCTCCAAGATTTACTAGCCTATAAGGATTTTCAGGGTATCCTGTGTTTTTAATTGCCAGTATTTACGCGAAATTGAACCTCCTGAGTACACCGTGCATCATAAAGTATATATTATTCTTCAGCCACATATGAAGTGAACAGGGCCAACAAAATTTTTCTCAAAGCCAACAACCATTCAGATTTACAAATCAACCTTCCTAGGCTTGTATTTTTTTAAAAACGCTCAACTGTGGAATTTCACCTTAAAATAAGGTTATTTTAACTTTGCGGCTTTAATCACTCTCCCACATTCAATGGCCAGGAAGAGAGCGCTGATCTGTTCACAGAACATACAGAGATATTCAGAATGTGACATTAAGAGTACATCACTGAATACGTAATGCATATACATGTTTAGGCATGAAACCATAAAATGCCAGAGCTAGAAGGCTCTGAGAGAGCATCAACCCAATGCCCTCATCCTGTAGAGAACAGGATAGCTACTGAGGTTAAATGATTTGCCCAGGACAATGGCAAAAACTCACCCAGTGACAAAACCTGTAAGCCATGAGTCCTACTTACTAGTCCAAGAGCTTTCCACGGTACCACTGTGCTCCTTTTAGCACAAAAGCATATATCAATGCAATATCTAACACACAAGACAAAACCATACAGGGAGGGGCAAAAGTAGGTTAACAGTTGTTCTTCCGTAAAATAATACAATAATTAATAAATGCCAATGCAAGAATAAAGTGTCTCCCATGACTTGCGGATGGATATAAGAAAGTGGTAGAAGAACATGCACCAGGCCACTAAAAATTGGTTGAGAAGGTATAAATTTATTTTGCATTGTTTTGCTGGTTCTGTTGAGTATGTTGCATTTTTAAGTGCCAAAGAGAAATTTACTGACTTTTAAAGAGTACTTCTTGATTTGTAAACACTCTAAGAAAAGATGATAAAGTATTTCTTGTAAGAGGAAAGTGCATTTCCTTTCCTTCAGCAGAGAACATCCACCCCTCACTCCCCAAAAGCCACCCAAACCCTCCCCTTCAAGGTCCAGCTCAACTGCCAGCCCCTCGAGGAGGACTTCCAAGCCCTTAGGCCTACACCTCCCCTCCTCTGGGTTCCTCCACCATAACCTTCGCAGAATTCTCTCCTACTAGAAAGCAAGCTCTCTGACAGCAGAAATCCTGTCTTACTCACCTGGAAAGTGGGCTTTGCAAAGGCCTTTGCATACACTGCACTCATCACAGTTAATAAACTGCAGTATTTGTTCCCAGAATCCCATTTAAGAGTAATTTTCCAGATCTCCCTCTTCCCCAGACCAACACCTGGACCTACTCAAGAGTTATTCCAGAGTGGAAATCCTGGATCCCCCGCACTGTCAGGCAAACCAGTCTCTGGAAAATGACATCGTCATGCCCATTACATCCCCTGCTACTTCCCGAGTGTTTAACATCCTTCAACATCAGGGGGAACGATAAAACTACACATTTATTATTTAGGTCTCCGACAACACTCGGAAGCCACGTTCTCTAAGTGTTAATATGATTTTTTTTTTTAATCTCAGAACAGCACTTATTAGAACGTATAGCTGAAAACAGCGGATAACACTAAATGCATGTGAAACAGAATGAAAAGTCTTTAAAAGCTACTGGGAATATTAAACCAAATAATCTTCCGTCGTCGCTCAATGCAAGTTTGTGGATTTTTTTTTTTTTCTTTCTGACAGAGAAACGTGATAGTCCCTAAATACAAGAGCTGACCTGGCAGAGTAAAATCGGCACATCGGGTCCTCTTTAATGCTATCCTCCTTTTGATCGTTAAGCAAGAATGAGTACTCCGGCTCCTCATCCAAGTCCCAGATTTTCAAAAGCGGAGGTTTGAATTAAAACCCCCACATCTTAACACCACAAAGTTGACCCTTCTGGGCTCCCAACAAACACAAAGAAAGAGCAAAAGGAAAATCGCTACCAGATGCTGATGCTAAGGCACAAACACAAGTGGCCCAGGGAACCTGGAGAACTGACGAGCGACAAAGCCAACCAAACCCCGACCCCGACCGGACGGTGAGTACCGGCGCGACCCCACACGCCCTCGGCCCCGCGGGTCCCGAGCCTCACCGCGGCACTTCTTCCTTCCATCTTCCATCGCCCGCGCCGAGCCCGCCACCGCGCGGGGAGCCTCAGGGCGGGCGGCCGACGCAGCGCGCTCCGGGTCGGGCTCCCGGGACTGCCAAGGGGCCGCGGCAGGAGCCCCGCGGCGGCGGCGGCGGCGGC